>ML781382.1:384202-423255 GCA_009831015.1 Picea engelmannii | reverse complement strand
TAGAATGTTAAGATGTAGAAACCAAACTTCAATGTACTAACTAACTGTGTCAAGGTTCCCTTATGAGGCCAACTTATGAGAGGGACTATGGCATTTAAGCCATGGAAATTTCAATAACAAGTTTATAATGTCCTTAGGATGCAAATCTTTTCTTAGTTGATAGAACTATTTGCTTATTTAATTTTGATAATTTTAATTATAAAAAATATTAAAAAAAAAAAAATGTATTGAACATGACATGATTTTGTGCTTTCCAACATACAAAATATAATGCATAATATTTCCATTTTGTGCTTTGCAACATATAAAATATAATGCATAATATTTCCATCCCAATTGAATTGTGTGGATAAAAGAAAATAACGAATTATAATGATAAATGAGGGATTGTATCTTAAAATTATAAACATGACATGGTTATGTGTTTAGCAAATGATAATAATAAAAATAATCTATTTTTTAAGGTCACGGCCAAGCCACACCAAATTGGTGTATGAGACCCCCTTGTTTGTGGGACAAGGGACCCCCCTCTGCCCAACGATTTGACTGGTAAAGTCTACGGAGGTATACATACCCTACCCCCCTCTGGATTTGAACTTGTGACCTCTTAAGAGGAAACACATGTTCTTAACCATTAGGCCCACTCAGGCTGTATAATACATAATATTTCCATGGAAAGCACTAATTTAGAAACTAATTTTTGTAACGACATGTCACGTGCATTAATTTAGTTAATTACACCGATAGGCAGTTATATTTTGGAATTGGATCTTTACTCTAAACTTTGAAATGACAAATTTAAATTGGATCTTTACATAAACTTTGAAATGACAAATTGAACAATTTCAAACCATGTATTTTTTACAAGTTAATCATATTAATATTTTCTATTAGAAAATAAATTTTTAGTATCTTATTAAAAAACACTCCATTATTTTCTACTTTTCTAATCATTGTGATTTGGCATTTTTAACTTTTATTACTTATATACAACAATAATGTAAGAGTTGAGGACTGGAGTTGAATGAACATATATCGATTGGTCATAGTGTAAATAATTTACTCCCTTAATTCACCCATTATTTCACGATTACACTCATAAATCCATGTGTTCATGGGGTTGCTTGTTCTTTCCACGTGTCCACCTTCCATTGGATTGCAAAGATTTTTTTCACAGACCATGTTACACATTATTTTGGTCACCCCAGTGATCCACTGACAACATGTGTTCATGTTCCCTGAAAAGATAAAAGAGTCTTTCTCCATGAGAAAAGTGATTTGCTTTCCTTTCTCAAAAACCATATCAAGGAAGGTCATCGCACCCTGCAAAATGCATGGGGTGTGATGATGCATGATCCTCGCACCCTACTCTAGAGATGGACTGCGGCGTCTTCGCATACTTCCATATGTATAGGGTGTGACGATGCTAAAAGCTAAGGAAAAGTCAAACTTCATGAATGTTCTAGAAGGGGATTTTCTAGAAGATGAGGTGGCCTCTGAATGGTTTGGATCTCACTCGCTTCTATGATTTGGTGGGATCATCCTAATCTCCTCATCCATCCTTCTTTCACCCTATATAAAGAAGGATCTCTTATGGAGAAGGCTAAGTTTGAATAGGCTAAGATTTGTATGGGGAAGTTCTACTTCAAATTATTCTTGAGAGCTTTGCTTTAGTTCTACAAGCTACATGGTGGATCTTCTGCATTCAAAGGGATTTGGAGAAAAGGTGTGTGTGTTAGAGAAAAGGGCTATTGAAAGGGGACCTTGCGACATCAAGGATTTGATTGTATTCTCCACTTTCTATTTAATATGATACAACAATATGTTTCTTCCCATAAAATCATTATTGTTTTATTGTATGATTCCTTGATCACATACATAGGTTCTTGTTGAGTATACTTTATTGCTTTCACTTTGTTGGCTTGTGTTTCTTTGTAGGTTCAATATTGCATGAGCATTGGAACGGAGTGAGGATGGAAATGGCAAGAGGAAACAAAATTTAAAAGGTATGTTTTCTATCTCTTGTTAGCTGGTAAACTCGATAATTAGGGCCTAGGGAAAGTCTTATATTATGTTATGCTTTGTTCTAGTTCCAGGTGGAACTAGGGAGATCTGTTTGTGTCCGCACTTACTGATTAGCCCAGCAACAAAATTGGCGACCATACTGGGGATACGACTTGTTTTTGGTTTTTTGTCTCTTACTTTCCTTTAGCTCGCCTTCCTTTAGTTAAATTCATTCTCTGAGTCTGTGGGTGATCCATCTGGACTCCCTCGGTCTGAAGGTTCAGTTAGATTTTTTCCCTTTCTCCCATTTTTCCTTAGTTAGAGAGATCATCGCACTATGCTATATAGACAGACTGTGACGATCCTCTGACGTCGCACTGTGTTGGTTCAGACCATGGCGACGACATCGCAATGTACCCAACTGGCAGCCTGCGACGACCCTAGATCGTCGCACTGTGCACCACTGTCACCTGCGACGATACCTGTAGGAATTGTTGTGGAGAGCCATTTTTTTCTTTTTTCACCCAGTTTTGCCCCAATTTCTTGGGATGAACTTCTGATACCATTGTTTGAATGATTTATAAGTTTGAAGCTTGCATTTGATTGATTTTCAATGATTGAAATTTTTTCTTTGTAAATTTTGCAAGTTTTTGCTTTTGATTTTTGTCACAAGGATATAATCTTTGGACCTTGGTCCTAGGTGCTTGTTGGACAAAGTCTTTAATTTGTTTGAAGTTTTGGATTGTTTTCACTTTCCAGATTGTTTATAGATTGAGAAACGTTTTTTTCTTGCATTTGACAAAGAGTTTTCTTATCGTTTTATTTTTGTCTGCATAGTGAGTTTGATTTGGGAACAAGGTTGTGAGTGTGTTAATTTTCTTGGATTACATTTTCTTCCCTGTCTTGCATATCTGATCTGATTTGAGAAAGGAAGAACTGAAAATCATTTTCTTTTTAGTAATTTTTAACAAGAAAATTTTTGCATTCAAATATTTATAAGAGAAAATTGGAAAATTTTGTAACTTTTGATTATTTGGAATTTTGTTCATTCAAAAATTGAGAAATTGTGTTTCGTAGCTTTTGTACTTCAAAAGAGATACGTTCTCCCTACTGTAATTAGAGTTCATCGAATTGAAATATTGCACATTCATCTCTTATTTCATTGTATTGGGTCAAGGTCATACATATCATCAGTTTCATCTCCATGTCCTTTTTGAGTAAGCAACAGCCTCTTTAAAATACATCGTAATATTAAAATTTATTAGCAACTTTTATTTTCTAGAAATTATCTACACCAACATTAGCTAGGATAGCGCTTTGGAATAGGCTAAAAGACACACTCTCCAAAGCATCAAAACACACAATAGTATCTTGTGATAGGGAGAGTGTCAAATCCACTTGCTACATTTTGTCCTGGGAAGCCCTTCTAACACAAGGGTCAAACCTGAGGTTACATAAAGACTAGCAGAGTTACTCACCCTTCTTTGTTGGTCTTGGTGTAGAGACTGTGTGTATTATTGGGGGTCACTTGAGAAGAAAATCTTGTGGGGACCTTCTCGAGTTGATTTCGGGCTTAGATACCATGCCTTTGCACGTGGATCGGAATTTCCCCAGGCATCATTGTAGTAATTGGTAACCTTAGTGGCCTATCTCTTTAGGGTCTTTACATGAGGTGACTATGGAGGGGAAAGTCTTCACAGTACCTGGAATCGACGTTGGCCAAAATCACTCGAGCTCCTTGGAGGGTATACCCACGATTATGTGTGGGAGCTTGCACCAAGGCGTAAGTCCGTTAAGCAGGTCATCAACGTAACTTTTACACCCGCTTTATCCCAGACCCTTTTTGTCTTGATTTCGTGACATTGGATTTCATCACCAACTAGTGACTTCGAAATAAGAAAGTTTGTTTGCTTGGTTTTATTTCTAGATTTTATTAGTGAGTGTTGTTTGTTTCTCTAGTTGGCCATAGATTTGCTCCATTCTTTATTTGGTGTGACCAATATCGACCTTCGTCGTTCACGTAGGATGCAAGGGCTACCTCCAAGAGATTCGAAAGATTACGTCCCTTTGCTTCCTAACTCACCAGAAGGCTCTCCTGTGGGAGCAGTCAATAACGAAGTAGCCTCTGAAATTGGGAGTACGAATTCTTTAGAAGGATTCAGAATTCATAATTCTTTGGAAGCATTAAGACTTCCCGAAAACCCGTTATTGAGTGTTGTACAAAATCCACAGTTGCTCCAGATTAATTCATCGGGAGACATTGTTGCTGACAAATATATTGAAGTACCTGCTAGACCTAACGCGGAGTCTAGTGTGGACAATCCACTTTTTCAAAGTGAGTCATTTATAACCCTGATTCATACTGCTGGAATTTTCAATCCTAGCTTTGTCCCTCTCCATTCTTTAGGACACGATATTTTTGACACACTAGGAACGAGTCCTAATCAACCTATGGCATCACAAATGCCTGTGACGTCTACTACTTGCATAGTACCTTTAGATCATTTTACTGGCACAACCAGTAATGTCATCACAGTTTCGGACCAATTGTTGGTTGGTTCTCACTCAATCCTTCCTCTACATTTCACCGGCTCTACCATGGTCTCACACAGTACACATGTTTCTACTGGAAATACGGTGATCACCCAAGCTCCTATTGGAACACCACTTCCACCTAGATCAAATCTATCACTTCCCGTGGGTATAACGCTTTGAATACTTCCATTTCCAATCCCGCCCAAAATTTGACCGGAGGGTCAAATATTTTTATTCCACCTGGGTACAATGTTGTTGCTAGTTTTTTTCCTACACCCACCCAAGTTCTCTCCAGAGTGTTGTACGTTCCTCCTCTACCTTCGCCTGGAGGAGCTAATCGTCCTGGCCCTAGTAGTTCCAATCAATTTGGAGGCACCAGTCATTTTGTCGCTTCTAGTTTTTAGATTCCTGTTGGAGGTCAACCTCAAGTTGGAGGTCAACCTCAATTTGGGGGGAAATCTCAAGTTGGGGGGAAACTTCAAGTTGGAGGCCATAACCTAGTTTATGGCCAAAGTATACCTATGTTACAATCTCAACCTTGCAATCTCCCTTTCCAAGGGAATCAACAATCGTCTCGGGGGAAACATCCTCAATTTAATGCTTTTGTACCCCCTAATCTTGGGAAACCATATCCAGGTTCTATGAATCCTACTTGGGGCCCAAATTTTCAGTCTAATGCTCCTTTCCAAGGAAGCTTCCCTAATCAACCAACTTATGTTGGCTATGTGGCTCCAAACCCTCCACAACCGAATCTGTCAGGACTATCTAACTATTTGCAGACTGCTTACGTTCCTACTGGTATACCTACAGGATTACCTCCTCAAAACTACCAGTTTCCTCAAGTGAATAGACAGTTTCCTTTTCTTTCCTATTTTGATTTACCGGATTTATCTAGGATTTTGAATGATCCTATTTTTCATTCTCCTTACTGGCCCATCATCCCGACCAAATTACCATTTGAAATTCCTAATTTTGATGGTCGACCTGGAGAAGACCCAAATAATCACATCATGAATTTCCATCTTTGGTGTTCATCTAACTCATTGATGGATGACTCTATAATATTGTGTCTTTTTCAACGAACTCTTACAGGTTCGGAAACTAAATGGTACATCGAGTTACCACGAGGTTTCTTTCATGACTTCAATACTCTAGCCATGGCCTTCTTAACACATTACCAATTGCCAATACGTTACGAGACAGGAACTGAAATTATGAGTTCTTTCAAATAATCCTCTTCCACTCACATTTCTGATCATATTCATGAATGGAGGAGGATAAGACGCTTAATCAAAGTTCCCCTTACTGACCAGTTGTTGGTCGAGTGGTTTACTAAATCACTTATTGGTCCTATAGCTCGTGATGTTGCCATGGGTGGTGTTGTCATTGAAGAGAAGGCAATTAGTCGTTCTCAGTATCTAGATATCGTTTATTCACAAACGGGTACTTTGTATGACTTAAGCCCTGATGCTCCTCGTCCTTCTATGAATCCTACCCTGACACCTCCAGTAGCTTCCCACGTTGTTAATGGCATGATTGGCACTTTTCACGTCGAGACTCGGTCTAAACAAGCCAGTCACACCAATCCCAAATATACTTTTTCTACTGTACAGAATACTCCTAATCCGACTCATTCCCCTGGTAAAACCTCTGATGTCAATTCATTTCAATCTACACCTACCAGTAAAAATCAAAATAAAAAGAAAGCGAAGGGTAGGAATAAGGAAGATAAAAATAATAATCCACAATCTAAAAAAAACAAATCCCAACATGTTGATGATAAATACAAACGCAAGCCTCGTTATCCTTGCCTTATCTATGGTATGATCACTACATAAAATAGTGTCCATGACGTTTCGAAGTTACTAAGTTCTTGCAAGGAACTGGTACATCTTCTACCCCCGTCATCTTGTCACAACCTTTCCCTTCTCGACAGCAAGCACAATTGGTCATTCATGAACAACCCTCTCCCTCTACCACGTCTTATGTGTTTATGTGTACTGGTGACTCCAAAAAGAACGATATTTCCATCGCAGCTCGATCCAAAGATTATTCTTCTTCAAAGGAAAAAGTGGATGATGCACCACCTCTGTTGGTTCAACCTCCTCCACCAACTTCACCTCCAAACGGTCCTCTTCATCTCGAACAACCGGGCCTAGATACAATCCTTCATCCTCCTCCTAAGGGCGTTGTCCAAAATTCGTCCTTTAATCCTCACGCACATGCTGCCCAAAACTACAGTATTGTAGAAGACCTTGCGCAAGCACCCTCTGCGATGTCGGCTCTCGAAGTCCTTCAAAGTTGTCCTGCTCAACATAAGGCATTGTTAAAGACTATTGGTGGAATTGATCCTACTGATACTAATTTGATAATATTTGATTTGGAAGATCATATTCCAAGGATTCCTCCTCAGTTAGCGTTTCAGATCCAAGTTGTTGTGGAAAACAATAATATTTGTCGAACTGTTATTGACGAAGGAGCCTCGACTTGCATTATGTCTGTTACTTGTTGGAAAGCCATAATCTCTTCTGTCCTGACCGAATCACACAATACTCTTAAAGCCTTTAATGGTACAGGATTCAAACCTTACGGTGTTCTTCTTTCATGTCTATTACGTTAGAAGGTAAAACGGTTAATGTCGAGGTTGAGGTATTTGATGCACCTCTTCATTACAACCTTTTACTTGGCCGTAGCTGGATTGACTCCATCCGCGCAGTTGTTTCTACCCTTTTCCATGTGTTACGTTTCCCGCACCAAGGAAAGGTCATTATTGTCGATCAACTGGCCTTCTTTAATGTTGATTCACGTACTAGCAATGCCCCTTTTATCTCGAAAACATCTCCCAGTTATGAGAATGTTGGTGTGGGTATTCTTAAAGATTCAACGTTAATGGGTACTTTCCCAGTCCTCCACCCAATATTCCTCCTCCTTTTGTTGCCTCAATCAATATGATATCGAGTTATGTTAGTGAAACCCCTGAGTCTTATGACCCTTGGGTAGTACGTAACCCTATTGATTGCCTTTGTTATGACCATTGCATGCCTTTAAGTCCGGTAGAACTATCTTATCAAGCTATTCAATCGGTTACTTCTTCTCCTCCTTCTCTCTGTGATACGTCTCCCGATCCATTTCATGTGATATTTCCTACCGACGAGATGATCATGGAGATCATGTCTATGGAAAATACTCCATGGGACGATGGGCATCATCGTTCTATTCTCTTTCTGGAAACCGATACCGTAGAGAGCTATCAACGGATTTCGACACCGTCTACCGTTGTTGTCATTTCCTCTGTTCCTGAACCTACACGTGATGTTTTGTATGAAGGGAACTTGACAAATATCTCCCCTTCCATCCCTCTTGACATTTCGATCAAGCCCGGAGTCGTGGAAAATGTTCATATCGGTGCTTCATGTTTTGTTGATGAAGTCCATACTTATAAATCCCTTTTCCAAGAATTTTGTGACATTTTCGCCTGGAGTTATGAATAAATGCCTGGTATTGATCCTGATATTGTTGTGCATGAGATTAATACATACCTGGATGCTAAACCCATTCGGCAAAGACTTCTCCCAGTACACCCACGCAAAGCTGCAGCAATTAAGCTTGAGGTTAATCCAGTTTTATCTATCCCATGGCTTTGACGGATTGGGTGTCCAATCTTGTTCCCATTACAAAGAAGCAAGGCACGATCCATGTTTGTGTCGATTATAGGGATATAAACAAAGCTTGTCTTAAAGACAATTATCCTACCCCTTTCGTTGACCAGATTGTCAACGACTATGCCGGGAGTGAAATATTTTCTTTGATGGATGGTTTCTCCGGCTATAATCAAATCAACATTTCACCCGCGAATCAACACAAGACTTCTTTTATTTTCCCTTGGGGAACCTTCACCTATCAGAAACTACCTTTTGGTCTGAAAAATGTTGTAGTGACTTTTCAGCGTGCTATGTCTTACGCTTTTCACGATATTAAGCACATTGTACAACCCTATTTAGACGATCTATTGGTGCATTCTATGCGTCACCAAGATCACCCGACACATCTACGGGCCATTTTCCTACGTTGTCGTTATTATCGCATACGTTTGAATCCTCACAAATGTGTTTTTTGTGTGGAATTCGGATGACTTCCTGGTTTTATCGTGTCGATACATGTGATTAGGGTAGACCCCTTGAAGGTTGAGGCCATTCTTAATCTACCTCCTCCATCCACTCCGTGCCAACTCCAAAGTTTGCAAGGGAAGGCGAAATTTTTACGTCGATTCATTCTAAATTACGTTGAATTAACGAAAGGATTTACTTGACTTCTGAAGAAAGGTTATGATTTTGTGTGGGACGACACTGTAAACAAATATTTTGAAGCTTTGAAACTCATCTTAACCCGTACACCCTTGTTGTTTCCTCCGGATTATAGTCGAGATTATTTCTTATACTTAGTTTCTTCGGACTCTACCATTGCTATGGTTTTAGTCAAAGAGGATGATTCCCACGATGAACATGTTGTATACTATCTGATTTGGAGTCTCATGACCACCGAAACCAAATATCTACATGTGGAGAAACTGGGCTTGGCAGTTGTTCACATTGTTCAACATTTTCGTCACTACATCGTATTATGCAGAACCACTGTTATTTCCGATTGCAACCCCATGCAACACATAATTACCCGACAATTGCTGGGGGGGAATACTCTAAATGGATAGTTATTCTCCAATAGTTTGACTTGGAGTTTGAGCGTGCCAAGTCAAAGAAATATTTGGTTTTTGCTAATCTGATTTGTGACCTTCCCTCTATTGAGACAGAAACTGTGGCAGAGGATTCCTTACCTGACGAATCCCTCTTTCTTATCAGTTCTTATGACGTATGGTACGGAGATATCATCATCTATCTCCAGACCCAAACTTTTCAGCCTGATCTTTCTAGTACATATCGTCGTCGTATCCGATATCAAGCTCGTCAATACATTATCCTTGGGGATACCCTTTACCGCCATGATATTGATTCAATCTTTCGACGATGTCTCACTTACGATGAAGCTGAGAAAGCTTTGAATGACTGTCACTCTAGAGCATGTGGCGTTCATATGTCTAGGTATGCCGCTACCCAAAAGATCTTACAAGATGGTTATTTATGGCCTTCCTTGTTTAAGGATTGCATTATTATTGTCCAGAAATGCCATGCTTGTCAAACCTACAACAATGAGATTCGATCTCACCCTACTCCTCTTCACCCTGTAGTTTCCATTGGTCCATTCGCCAAATGGGGCATTGAATTCATGACATGTAACCCTCACTCGGTCGAGTGGCATGGATACATTATTGTAGTTGTGGATTATTTCACTAAATGGGTTGAGGTGATACCTACATTTGATAACACCGAGAAAAATGCAGTGTTATTCACATTCAATAATATCATCACTCGGTTTGGTGTCCATCAAGCCATCATTACCGATCATGGTAGTAATTTTTGTAATTTCATGATGTCTGAACTTACTGAGAAGTTGGGTCTTCACCATGAAAACTCAACCCCTTACTATCCGCAGGCCAATGTCTAGGTTGAAGCAATCAACAAAGTCCTCACTAGTATGCTTCGACGGATGGTAAGAATTCATAAGTCAAATTGGCACACGATATTGTTCTCAGCATTATGGGCATATTGGACATTCGTTAAGTCTGCCATAGAGTTCACACCTTTCCAGTTAGTATACGGTATCGAAGCAATTATGTCGATTGAATGTGAAATTCCATCTTTGAAGTTGGTTGTCGAACTTCTCCCTAACACCTCGGTTGAAGAGGAACGTCTTTTGTATTTAATGCAATTAGACGAAACCCGTCGTGATGCGGCCTTAGTTATTGAAATTCAGAAAAAGCGTGTCAAAGCTCAATATGACAAGCATGTCAAACCATGTGTTTTTTCTGAAGGTGATCTAGTTCTTCTTTATGAGCAATATCGTGATTTGTTGGGGGTCGGTAAATTCAAACCTATGTGGCGGGGTCCTTATATTGTGAAACGAGTGTTGGAGAAATGGGCTTATGAACTAGTGGATTATGATGGAATTCCTTTGAGTGAACCCAGAAATGGGCTTTACTTGAAGAAGTACTATGCTTAAATCATTTTTGCATGAGTGTTGTGTATTTTTATGTATTATACTCTTGTGTGCTTTTTCATTTTTGGTTTCCACCTTTCGGCAGCTTACCTTGCATTGTGTTTGGTTTCCAGATGTCGGTGTCTTCATTACCCTACATTGGCTTCGTTGATGGCGCTAGTCGCAGTACTCAAAACTTAGCATATGTTGCTTGGGAAATCTATGCACCTACGAATGATTTAATCAGTCTACATGGTGTTTGCCTTGGTCGTGGAACTAACAATATCGCAGAATACAATGCAGTTATCGAGTTGTTAACTGGCGTTGTTTCACTTGGAATCCGTCATCTTATTGTGTGACTTGATTCACAATTAGTATTACTACAGTTGAGTAACGTTTATTATATCCGAAGTCCTACTTTGTTAAGGGTATATTTACGAATTCACCTCTTGGAACGTCATTTTGATTACATTGAATATCAACACATTCCTAGATGTCTAAATACATTAACAGATGCATTGGTTAATTATGTGTTACACATACATTTGAGACATTTATAAAATCCAATCACACTTTGTACATAAAACAAGTAAGTCGGTAGAAGCCTTATATAAATGACGATAAAAGTTTACAAAAAAGCGTTTTTTGTCCGAAGACCAAAATGTCAAAAATGTGAAGCACATGGATTCATATACAACATGTTAGCCTATGGCTTACCTTTACCAATAACTAAGTCTAAATTGTCACCTATATTTGTATTATTCATTTAGGATATTAGTAATATATCCTCAACTGATGACTAATGATTTAGTTAAGATTGCCTAGCCTAGTCATCATGCATGATTTTAGGATCTAGAGAAAATCTCTCTATGAGGTGGCATCACCCATTTTACTATAAATATGTACCATTGGTATGAATACATGAGTTTTGGCTAGTGAGCCTTTTCCGCCATGTTTTTGTTCTTGTTTATGTTTTATCAATTGGTATCAAATCCATGGTAAAGAAATGGTGATAATATCAGAGCTCTTATGGTCTTAAGGGCCTGATGCCTTCAAATAAAATGGTGATAATATTAGAGCTCTTATGGTCTTAAGGGCCTGGTGTCTTCATGGTAGTTTTCCATGAGTGATTCAGAATCTGGGTTGATGGATGATGGCTACTCTTGGCATGTCAAATAAATTTTAGCTTCTCAAGCACGATATGATCTGCCTCCTCTGTGTTACAAGATCGGTAACAATTCGTATGGAACATAAATATCTGTTCGCAATCCACATCAATCACATTAGAAAACTGTCAGGTATCTCTGATATGTAGTATTGGGAAATACTTTTTTTGTTGTTGTCCGTCTTTGTTGTTTCCGGCTGCATGCGAGAGAATACAACCCAATAGCTCATTTTTTAGGCACGCACTCTCAGCTAGATATGCCCTATGCATAGTTGAAATAATCAGGGTTCAGATCTAAACATCATGTCATTGAATAGTCTTCAATCGGGCTCTATCGGCTTTGTTTAGCATCAGATTCAATATGTTTTAAATGTGTAAGTAATTGGTAGGTTTTGAGTAGTGAGAGGCACTGCCATCGACACATTTTCTCTATTTTAGGACATAAGTGTGGTGTGGTAGTTGTTTTATGATTCATATACTAATCAAGGACAGTGGCAGTGCACATGCCAAATGATGCAACCAATGGCACCAAAATTTGCTATCTTTGGTCATGATCTCCCTCAATTGATTGGATAGACATTTTCCAAATCTCAGATCTATCCATTCTCTCTACAAATTGTGCCTCTTCTCGATGCTTAACAATGCTTAACCCTGTGTAGCTTCACCAACATCCAACAAAACTGTGAATGGGTGTGCAACGACGTTGTTGTTTCTACGGGTTTCTGAAAAGATACGAACTGGTTGAAAATGAGCTCACCCAACTTACCACAACTTGCAGATTGAAATCCAAGTCATATCAGATAGTTGTTTACAATCAACAATTGCAAAAGATAAGGCGTTAAGCTGATTCGGTGTATGCATATCGCTTCTGAGCAACTAATTGACAGATTGTATCTTTGAAATTAATTGTTGTAAATTTTGAATTAACAATTGCCAGGGGATTCAACCAGTTCATTTTCCTCCAATTGCAGAAAGTGCATGCATTGGCTTTGTTCGGTCACCAAAAATGTTGATCCAATGATCCCAGAACACCCACGCAAAATGAGCCCATGGTTGTTCAAAATCAATAAGAAAACCAATCCAACAACTCATTTGTGGTGAAAAGAAATAACACGTTGACCAACCGTCTATATGTATTAAAAGGATCCCACTTGTTTTCATGGTTCACTAGAAAATACTGGTACGGGGCATGATAGATTCACCATGGTAGTAGTCCATGGGAGGTGAGGTGCACTCCAAGTCTTCGCGGTGGCAAAATGACCTTCGTTTTTCCTTCTGCAATTGATGTGTTCCATTCTCTCAGGTTAGCGATCAAGTTATGTCTGAGATCAACGATTGAATGTGCCCTTCTCACGGATCTGCAAATGCCTTTGTCCCCCAATGCAGTGGTGGATGTGGTCATGAATTATCCAAATATGATGCTACCCAGACCCTCACCAGATCCTGAGTTCTCTAGATCACGAATCCAATTGATATTTGGAGCAGATCGGATCCCAAAGAAGGTCGATGAAGAAGGTGCTTGCTTTGTTCTTAATATTTGTTGTGTCATCTTGGAAGTGAAGCACATCAAACAAGAAGGGCGTCCATAGTGGCAATTTTCCCTATCCCAAATTGAATGCTAAACAAAGTGCAAGAGATCTGCGGTGATCTATCCTCGGACTAGCACCCATGATTCACCCTTCACAACAAAGATATAATTTGTTGTATCCACATGTCATAAGCAGAAGGAAAGAAGATTGTGACAAGAGACCTGTATCTCCAACAATGATGCAATCTCCAACTATGCAATCTCCATGAACGGATCAATGCGACAACAATTTTGTTATTCTCCAATACAAGATTCAACGCCTCCTTAATGATCTTATCTACGGATATTGAAGTCCCACATCTGCTTTCCATTCAAGGTATTATCATGCTCTTCTTTCAAAATTAAAATCATGGAAGCATCATTATATTTTGCATGAGATAATTTTACAAAATTTCAATATTGGTTAGTGCACGCACTTAAAAAAGGAGCAAAATCAAACTTTTGAAAGATTATAAAAGTTTGGCTTATGTAATTATTAGAAAAGACACATTTATGCACTAAGTTTTGAGAAAGAGTCACATTAAATGCCATACTTTAACCTCATAAAAGTATGTTTGAAGGTTTATTATGTAAAAAGATAAAAATGGTTTAGTTTTTTATATGGTTGATATAGTGAAAATTGTTCCAAGCATCCACTTAATCTAGCTTTTNATGCATAGTTGAAATAATCAGGGTTCAGATCTAAACATCATGTCATTGAATAGTCTTCAATCGGGCTCTATCGGCTTTGTTTAGCATCAGATTCAATATGTTTTAAATGTGTAAGTAATTGGTAGGTTTTGAGTAGTGAGAGGCACTGCCATCGACACATTTTCTCTATTTTAGGACATAAGTGTGGTGTGGTAGTTGTTTTATGATTCATATACTAATCAAGGACAGTGGCAGTGCACATGCCAAATGATGCAACCAATGGCACCAAAATTTGCTATCTTTGGTCATGATCTCCCTCAATTGATTGGATAGACATTTTCCAAATCTCAGATCTATCCATTCTCTCTACAAATTGTGCCTCTTCTCGATGCTTAACAATGCTTAACCCTGTGTAGCTTCACCAACATCCAACAAAACTGTGAATGGGTGTGCAACGACGTTGTTGTTTCTACGGGTTTCTGAAAAGATACGAACTGGTTGAAAATGAGCTCACCCAACTTACCACAACTTGCAGATTGAAATCCAAGTCATATCAGATAGTTGTTTACAATCAACAATTGCAAAAGATAAGGCGTTAAGCTGATTCGGTGTATGCATATCGCTTCTGAGCAACTAATTGACAGATTGTATCTTTGAAATTAATTGTTGTAAATTTTGAATTAACAATTGCCAGGGGATTCAACCAGTTCATTTTCCTCCAATTGCAGAAAGTGCATGCATTGGCTTTGTTCGGTCACCAAAAATGTTGATCCAATGATCCCAGAACACCCACGCAAAATGAGCCCATGGTTGTTCAAAATCAATAAGAAAACCAATCCAACAACTCATTTGTGGTGAAAAGAAATAACACGTTGACCAACCGTCTATATGTATTAAAAGGATCCCACTTGTTTTCATGGTTCACTAGAAAATACTGGTACGGGGCATGATAGATTCACCATGGTAGTAGTCCATGGGAGGTGAGGTGCACTCCAAGTCTTCGCGGTGGCAAAATGACCTTCGTTTTTCCTTCTGCAATTGATGTGTTCCATTCTCTCAGGTTAGCGATCAAGTTATGTCTGAGATCAACGATTGAATGTGCCCTTCTCACGGATCTGCAAATGCCTTTGTCCCCCAATGCAGTGGTGGATGTGGTCATGAATTATCCAAATATGATGCTACCCAGACCCTCACCAGATCCTGAGTTCTCTAGATCACGAATCCAATTGATATTTGGAGCAGATCGGATCCCAAAGAAGGTCGATGAAGAAGGTGCTTGCTTTGTTCTTAATATTTGTTGTGTCATCTTGGAAGTGAAGCACATCAAACAAGAAGGGCGTCCATAGTGGCAATTTTCCCTATCCCAAATTGAATGCTAAACAAAGTGCAAGAGATCTGCGGTGATCTATCCTCGGACTAGCACCCATGATTCACCCTTCACAACAAAGATATAATTTGTTGTATCCACATGTCATAAGCAGAAGGAAAGAAGATTGTGACAAGAGACCTGTATCTCCAACAATGATGCAATCTCCAACTATGCAATCTCCATGAACGGATCAATGCGACAACAATTTTGTTATTCTCCAATACAAGATTCAACGCCTCCTTAATGATCTTATCTACGGATATTGAAGTCCCACATCTGCTTTCCATTCAAGGTATTATCATGCTCTTCTTTCAAAATTAAAATCATGGAAGCATCATTATATTTTGCATGAGATAATTTTACAAAATTTCAATATTGGTTAGTGCACGCACTTAAAAAAGGAGCAAAATCAAACTTTTGAAAGATTATAAAAGTTTGGCTTATGTAATTATTAGAAAAGACACATTTATGCACTAAGTTTTGAGAAAGAGTCACATTAAATGCCATACTTTAACCTCATAAAAGTATGTTTGAAGGTTTATTATGTAAAAAGATAAAAATGGTTTAGTTTTTTATATGGTTGATATAGTGAAAATTGTTCCAAGCATCCACTTAATCTAGCTTTTATTTAAAATCTTGAGAAAGTACTGTGAAGATTTTCTAAGATATTACTTCACAATTTAGTATGGTTATAAATACCATGACCTTGTTATTGTGAGGGAGATTTATTATGTTAAAAGGGTTGAAGCTGTGATGAGATTTTGGTACAACTCTTTGAAAAAATTTGTAAGATTTTTGTCACGAGTATCTTGGTTTAAATCTTGATCTTTTATCAAAAAAAAAAAAAATTGTTCTTTAGTTTTAAGAGCTAATTGTATTTGGGCGATGTGACAAGAAGACATCTTAATAAAATAAAGTATTTTTCTTTGTGTCCTAGATCTGCCCGAAATTGAATAAGGGGATCTTAGAAACACCTTGAATTGTGCGTGATGGTGAATGCTTCCATGAATGTTTCCATAGTTGTTTTGTGTAATATTTTATGTCTAGTTTTGACATAACTACACTTACATATGACCATACGCGCATACAATGCACAACAAGTTAAGAAAATTCAAGCACACAATTAATGCAATCAAAGCACCTGCAATCAAGTAGCCGCAAAGAACATTCAAGCTTTTTAATTGTCAACATCAACATTCAACAATGATTCTACATCAATCATTGAAAGGGAATATCAAGTTAATGAAGCATTCAAAATTGAAGATCATTTTCTACTTGCAATAGTTTATTTGTAAGAGTGAAATCAAATCAAGTTGAGTTGAATTGAATTTGTCATAAGGTGCATTTTCGGTTGAGCCCGACACCCTAGAGTCATTTTGAGTCAAAATTGACAAGGTTGAGTACTTGAAACTCAAATCATTCTAAACATCAAGTCTTTGGGATGCATTTCCAGTGGTAACCGACATCCTCGACTTCCTGGAAGCAAGTTCAAGCAAGGAAATTTCAAGTGAGCGTGAATAGAAAGTGAGCATGAAGTTCAAGCGAGCGATTCAAGTGTGCGAGTTCCAGATAAGCCTTCTTCTGTTGAGTCAAATTTTTATCAGGATCTACCTGTACAAGGAGACCTCATTTATTGTTTTTGAAATGGCTCGAAATCTAGAATTATTAGAGTTACTAAACACTCTAATAAACACCACTGAAGACAACATGGTGATATTGAACAAAGAAACTCTTCAATCAGTGCTAACTTGTTTGCAAGAGACGCAAGCTAAAGTTAGATTTCTTCAATCTCAATCCCAACTATTGAATGATGAAATCGAGGATCTCAAAAATCAACAGCCAGTGAAGTGCTTTGAACTAGTTTTTGTTCAGCACAACCCTCTCTATGACGAAGATGATGATGATGATCAACAATCAATGAAGGAGAAACTCAGTAAGAATATTGCAGATGTAGAAAAAGATGAATATATTCATGAACCTACATTTCAAGAGTTTTCTTTTGAGTTTAGTGAAGAAAACATTTTAATGATGCAGCAACATGCAGTAAATCCACTTCCACATATTTCAAAGCAACAAGTTCAGAATACACTTTCCAAGCCCATCATCAGACCTTGGGAAGAAATCATCTACAACAAGAATAGAACAGGACTTGGATATGACAAAGAAGTTACCTTTCATATTCTCGATTATTCCAGACCAATCAAGTTCCAAAGTGTTGGATTCCTTCAAGAAGTTTCACCTTCACATGTTCAAGTTCAGCAACAAAATGATAAGTGCCAACATTGCAATCGAGTTGGTCACAAGGAGAATCAGAGTTTTGATCTCCATCCTTGCCAACATTGTGGCAAGCATAACCATTATTCAGACAGATGTTCAACACTGAAGAAACTTGCAAGATTGAAGATTCACTATGAGTGGATTGATCCTTGGCAATGGTCATCAACAACCAAGCCTCTATATAAGTCTTGCCGAAGAATTCAATCTCAAGTAAAAACCAATCTTGTAGCACATAACATTTTTTTACCTCACATAAGTGGTCCCCTTATGGCGTAGCTTTCGAGCACGGCCCTCACGGGATGAGATAACATGTGGTAAAATTTTTTGCATGCCCACTTTGTGTTGTACTCAAATGGAACAAGTATGGTACTCTCTTGAGCATCAA
Organism: Picea engelmannii; assembly: GCA_009831015.1. Lineage (NCBI taxonomy): Eukaryota > Viridiplantae > Streptophyta > Pinopsida > Pinales > Pinaceae > Picea > Picea engelmannii. The sequence goes on along the minus strand of ML781382.1, from coordinate 405,212 downwards.
AGGAGGGAGTACAATGATGAAACTCTCGTGCACCTTAAGCGGGGAAGATCAAAAATTCCAGTGACGATGGTTCATGAAACCACTTGTGGTCTCTCCTTTCAACTGACAAAGGGGGGAATTGATGATGGAATTGAATTTTTAGATAGAAAGTTTCGACAACAACAAACATCAAGTATGCCAGATGGGCATGAAATTTTCCAAATGGGAAACTGTGATCTGTAGATGACAGACTTTAGCATAATTATGGTTCAATAAGTTTGAGTTGAATCATACATAATTGAGATGTTGATTTTGATTTTGAGAGCAATGATGTGGACATTTGGTTCACATAGATGGTCATTTGACCTAGAAGAGGACAAGAGGATCCTTCTGCATTGCAGCTTGGAATTTGATTGAGTTGTCAGGCATTTTTAGGGATGTGTCAGACTAGAAGTTGATTCACTTCTCTTGGTTCACTCTCATCAGATTGGAGTTTACATTAAGTGAACAAATTGCATGCATCCCAGCTCACATGATTACATAGTGAGATTTTCCAGAGATGGCAAACTTTGGCATGATTATGATTCAATGACTTGCAATTGAATCATACACATGATACATTGGGATGTTGTTGGACACCTAAAAGTGTCAAAATTGGTTAGTGGTAATCCAAAAACCATCAGATACATGGTATCAATTTATCAGTGGTTATCCCAAACCACAGATTCAGAGAGCACTTTCAGTGATACACTGATAGTAGAGTGGTGATACTACATGTTCACCAATTAGCAGAAGACAACAGATTCTTCTAGCTAAAATACTTGGCAAAATGATAAAATTGTCAAGAAATTAGGGAATGTTCAGATATTGCAGTTGTTCACTTCTATATCTCAGCTCTCTTCCAGTTCATCTCAGATGAACCATTCAGCATCCAGATTGACAGTTTTTCAGACAGTTCTTCATTGAGGCTCAGCACAGGAGTTTCAGTATGAAGACTTGGAATTGATACCAGTTTATGTTTTATTGTTGGTATTATTGATCAGACTTGTGATTGAGGAGGGGATTGTTAGCCTATGGCTTACCTTTACCAATCACTAAGTCTAAATTGTCACCTATATTTGTATTATTCATTTAGGATATTAGTAATATATCCTCAAGTGATAACTAATGATTTAGTTAATATTTCCTAGGCTATTCATCATGCATGATTTTAGGATCTAGAGCAAATATCTCTATGAGGTGGCATCACCCATTGTACTATAAATATGTACCATTGGTATGAATACAAGAGTTTTGGCTAGTGAGCCTTTTCCGCCATGTTGTTGTTATTTTTTATGTTTTATCACAACAAGCATCATGAATGTTGCTCACTATAACAAGTGATTGCCCATACTACTCTAAGCAACAGTCAACCGATGGATGCAGACACACCCACTATGTGGCATTGGTAATGCTTAGGAATATCATCTATTGTGGCATCTGGGACATGCATGGTGAGCCCCTCCAGGTTTTGTTCTATGTCCTCAAGATCGACAGCAGCTACTCCTGCTATGGCCCCTCTCTCCCCTTGTCTCTCGATAGGGGATGATCCTGGCAAACGATAAGGTCCCACATCTGCATTTTTTGGAGAGAATTTGATTAGTCTTTAGACTTATAAAACAAAAAGAACATGTATATCATTAAAAACAACAAAAACATTATATAAAAAAAATTCCTTCTTACCTATGTCCCCCCACTGGGAACCTTTGGGAAGAGTTAGGTCTGGATCTCCATGGAAATCTAACCTGGCGTATGCATAATCATCGACCATAAGCATTTGAGTCCTCAACCATTGGAAGAATACATCATCATACCTGACAATGTGACTGCCTCCATGTCGAGCCATGAGCTCTACCCACCTCTTCATCCTTAGATCTTGTGAAGCAGGTATACCCCACTCCAGTTGCAAGCGTAGGACAGGGACCCTTTCTAGGAAGAAGGATACCAAAATAGACCCATATCCAAATTGTTTCAACCCACCACTTCTACACTTGGTAAGTTGCTTCTTCATTCTTTTTAGGACCCCTTTGCACCAGTTGAAGACTCGGGGCTCCATACACTCCAATGCATACTAAAAATGGCTCTGCAGATCCATGTGGGGAGTTGCACTCCCTGCCATGCAAGTAATAGTATAGAGGATAGTACGCAGAGGCAAGTATGAGACATCCAAAATAGTGACCTTGCCGCTATGTTTCTTGGTACCCGACACACAATGATGGCGAACGTAGTAGCTCATAGGCTCACTGCCACCCATGCTACCTGTCAATGTCACCCGTGAACCATGGTGAGATAGTCCTGTTAGGAAGTAGATATCCTCGATATCTATGGTGAGTGTGTGGGCACCCACATGAAATGTCTGCTCGTCCACATCCCACATGTGAACCAGGTACTCAAGTAGTCTCAATTGGGCCCTCATGCCCTGAATCTTGAAGAATTTTAGTAACCCACACTATCGGATGGCCATAACTGTTCCCGGGTCATTCCCAACAAAGTAATCTTCCTCTTTGTGCTCCCGTTCACGCCACTCCAACAACTTAACTGTGGAAAACCTGCCAAGAAACCATAAGATCATTTTAGAAACATAAATTTCTTTCCTGGGGTTTTTTTCTTGTTGGATTCATCTTTTAAAATTTTGGGTTGCGGTCATCGCAGGTTAGTGCATTCGCATAGAGCAACGTCATCGCCCCCCACTTATATGGTCACCTGGGACGATCCTAGATCGTCGCAGTTCCCGATATGGGGCACCTGCGATGACCTCAATGCATGGGTAACTCCCAAAAAATCAACCCAAAACATAAATTGAACCAATGAAAATAAATTTTAAAACCATGCAAAGATGAAGGAGAAGGAGATTACCTCTTTAGCGAAGACAATTCATGAAATGATCCCCCGTACACTCCGCAATCAACAATTGAAAATCGAGGTGAAAAAAGGGCTTTGGAGCAATGTTTGGGCAAAGTTACAAATGAAATGGTAAAATGTGATTTGTTACCTATTTTATTGACTTTTATTACTTTTCATTTGTATATTATGTTATTTTTATGCTTTATCCAAACCCTAAAGTCCTAACAACTTTTCAAGTGGTTGATTTTCACAGATTAAGATAGTCTAGAGGTGAGACGTTGGAACAAGGGTCCTCATTTTTGGTTTGTTTTTATATATTTGTCGCATGTACAGATCCTTTTAGGGTTTTTCAGGAAAAACCCCGAGCTTAGTCTTTGTTCTTTCTTATGCTCGTAAATCAATGAGAATGTAACCAAGTATACTTTTATCACTTTTTCAGACTCGTAAAGGTTATACGAAAAAGGAAACCCCCTGGAGTTACCTCTAAGCTCTTTTCAGACTCTCTAAACATGAAAAGATGGTCAAGCGACCTTGTTCTTTTCATGCTCGTAAAAGTATTTGAAGAAAACATCTGATGAGTGGTAGGTTATCACTTTTTTGGTCTCGTCAGATTAGTTTACGAAAAAGGACATGTTGGAGTTCTCTTTAAGTGTTTTTCAGACTCTCTTAAATTGAAAAACCCCTGATTTTTCTTTCCTTGGACTCATTAAACAAACATCGAAAGACCCTTATGGGATCGAACCACTCCTTCTTAGGGTTCATTAAACATACTTTGAGGGACTTGTCCAAAGGATGAGCTTACATTTACAAGCATATGTTATCCTCCTCAAGCTTGCATAAAAATAAAGAGGTACTCACCATAATGGTGGGGGGGAATTGGGAAAGAAATGTGTCTTTGTATTCGTGTTAGTGGCAGTAATAGTCGCTCTTGAACATGACACCCCCTTCATCATTGTATCCAGGTTGGAAAATCCATTTGTCTCTCATTTGACCATCTACAAGTTCATATGTTGGGTCCTCCTTGAGTCAAAGATGCCAAGACCATTGTTGTCTCATTCATATGTTCAAGAGAAGTCCAACTGAAACAAGCCCTCTATCGAGTCGTCCATCTGCAGTTATAAATATTCTACCATGTTGGCATTCCCTAAGTCAGTTCGGAATCATTTCATACTCTGATCTACTTCAAATCTGTTACTTATTTTGTGTCGTTTATGGGGGATACATCAAGGCACTCCTATGGTGAGTCTTTTCCTGTCGACTTCAACACATTATCTGGGAACAAGACTTAGAAATCATTTAGTACCTTAGAACCTGCATGCCTCAATGGTAGGTTACTTCGCTTCCAATAGTGGGTTCACATCACTGACCCCTAATTGGGAGATTCCATTGAATGTTCAACTTCATCTCATTTATTCACATTCGTTGGATTGTACTAGGGTACCTTGGGAGTCATTGACATCAATGGTGATTTCCCTCGCACTTGTTAACGGTTTTCATTATTGACCGGTAATCAAGTGGTTTCTACCATGTTCGACTTCGACACCTGTAATCACATGGTTATATTTGTACTTAAGGATGATGGAAATGAAGACCCTGGATCTCATCATTCTGATCCAGGTTGCGACAGAGTATTCATGAATTAGTACTGATACATAGATCCACTGTGTATGTCTTTTGGCTATGTCCAAATTTTGAATTCTTTAAAGCATAGATCCACAGTGTATTCCTCATGGCTATGTCGATTCATGATGACATGGATCCACAGTTTATATTTAGTGTCCATGACTCACTTGATATTTTCAATCTGAGTATGGGAATGCCTACCTCAGACAATGGTATATTATTATGCAGATGCTTGATTTTTTGCAGGTTCCCGATCGATGTGCTCCTTGTTCGACACACACATTCTACAAAGTATTTCAGTTGTCACGAGTTCCAGCTTCATACTTTGGGGGGCATTTTGTTACACATTATTTTGGTCACCCCAGTGATCCACTAACAACATGTGTTCATGTTCCCTCAAAATATAAAAGAGTCTTTCTCCATGAGAAAAGTGATTTTCTTTCCTTTCTTAAAAACCATATCAAGGAAGGTCATCGCACCCTGCTCTAGAGCTAGACTACGACGTCTCCGCAGGCTGCTATATGTATAGGGTGTGATGATGCTAAAAGCTAAGGAAAAGTCAAACTTCACGAATGTTATAGAAGGGGATATTCTAGAGGATGAGGTGGCCTCCGAATGGTTTGGATCTCACACACTTCTTTGATTTGGTGGGATCATCCTAATCTCCTCATCCATCCTTCTTTCACCCTATATAAAGAAGGATCTCTTATGGAGAAGGATAAGGTTGAATAGGCTAAGATTTGTATGGAGAAGCTCTACTTTAGATTATTCTTGATAGCTTTGCTTTAGTTCTACAAGCTACATGGTGGATCTTCTTCATTCAAAGGGCTTTGGAGCAAAGGTGTGTGTGTTAGAGCAAAGGGCCATTGAAAGGGGACCTTGCGACATCAAGGCTCTGGTTGCATTCTCCACTTTCTATTTGTTATGATACATCAATATGTTTCTTTCCCATAAAATCATTATTTTTTTATTGTATGATTCCTTGATCACATACATAGGTTCTTGTTGAGTATACTTTATTGTTTTCACTTTGTTGGCTTGTGTTTCTTTGTAGGTTAAATATTGCATGAGCATTGGAATGGAGCGAGGATGGAAATGGCAAGAGGAAATGACATTTAAAAGGTATGTTGTCTATCTCTTGCTCGCTAGTAAACTCGATAATTAGGGCCTAGGGAAAGTCTTATATTATGTTATGTTTTGTTCTAGTTCCGGGTGGAACTAGGGAGATCTGTTTGTGTTTTCACTTACTGATTAATCGAGCAACAAACCAAGCATGATGTTTTCAGGGGTTTTATATTTTAATTTGGTTATAACAAGTTCGGTTATCAATATGCTCATGGAGCTTCTTTTTCTCTCCATGCATAAATTTTTTCCACTAATTTGTCTCCCATTGGATTGCAGTGCTTTTGTAGAGACGTGGCGTAATGCTTTCAGGGATTTTACATGGAATCACATAGAAAAATAAAAGAAATTGGAGTGTGTAATTATGGTCTTTGAAAATAAAGAAATAAAAGAGAATTCAAAGCCATTCATTGATATTATCTCATAGATTCTAATCATTCCATTTAGACAAAAAACTTGGTGGAAGCTCTTGTTGCAGAAGTGTATACATAAGGCATTTAGTGCTTCCTTCTTGGAGATGAATTCTCTCGTTGATATGATTATCAAGATGTTGATGATCGAAAGAAATAGAAATAGATGGAACTAAAATTAAAGAATACTAAGCTACTTCATTATTTTTTTCCCTAATATCTCCTCGTGATGATCCCCAGCTTGCATAAAATGGCATCTCCTTTCACCTTCCATCCATGCAACAAGAAAATGAGCATAGAAAATTTTGTAGGGGCAGAGAGAACCAGACAAAGGAGATGTTAGTGCTAGGGAAACTATGGATATAGGATACATGTTCTAGTTTATGAGGAAAATCACCCAAGAAAGAGACAAAGGAAGTAGAGACAAGGGAATGCAAGGAGAAGAAAAAGGGTAAAGGGGTCGACCCAAGACTGCCCAGGCACAAAGGCAAGGGAAAAGTCCCCCTCATGTAAGGGCCATCCATGAACCAACCCTATAAGAACTCAAGCCAGTGGTAGAAATGTCCAACCTCGATGTATAGTACAAGGTTTCGATGGCTAACATAAGGCCACCATGATTCACAAGCTTGATAGACTTGAGATGATTTGTGGATGTAGAGATGCCACTAGCAACACGTAGATAGACAAGAAATTTTCTCATCTCATTCTAAATACAATATTTTTAAGAAGCAAAACCACCAAGTACTCTTTGACCATAGAGTTATACTGGAATACTAAGGAAATGATCAAATATGATATGGATTCTACCTTAGAGAAGAACAACCCCCCATTGAATGAATGGCATAGAAGAAGCACTGCCACAATTCAATGACAAATACTACTTCTTGCTACAAACCATCTAGAGTTGAGAGATCACTCCAGAAGATAGGGATGAGAGAGAAATGGAAGACCGCCACTTTGGAGAGAACTCTCAACCCCTCATTTCTTTGATCAAGAAGAAGGATCCCAAAAAGAAGCTCAGGTTCCCTTCTATCTTTGAGGCCTCAATTTATATGTTTTATTTCTAGTTTGATCATACCATAGCATTTAGGGGCTTGGGGCCAAGCTATATCCAAGCCTATCTTGGTTTGCCTCTACCAAGATTTCATGGCCAGAGGATAAGATATACTCAGTATTGTTTTCTTTTGTTTCTATTAGGATACAATGTCTAGGGGCAAGATGTATGCAAATTTTTTCCAATTTTGTATTGTGATATTATTCAATCCAATGTACTTGACATACTATTATAGAGGTTTCAATATGAGAGTTTCTCCACTGGATTATCTGACAACTTGCAAATATTTTGACCATTGGTATATATGAATAGATGACATGCCACTTATTAAAAGAAAAACATATCAGGTACATTAATTAATTCCAATCATGACATGTTCTAAACATAGTAACATTGTGGCAAATGGACAAATGCACATTGGAATTAGAAGAACAAGTAAAAATAGTGTACAGTGGAATTAGAAGAACAAATAAAAATAGAGCTCACATAAAGTAAACCTAGTCACAGAGTTTCAAAGGAATGAAATCCCTTCAATTTTTCTTTTATTAAAAAGAAAAACAATGTACACAAACTCTCACCATATAAAGTTTAAAGTGCTAAGAGATGTAAAGTTGAGAATTTGAAATCGACAATTACCTATGCACGCATTCAAGTGGAATCAGTAGTTGTCGTAGACATTATATTAATTCTTGTTATTCTCATAACATAGTTGTTAAAACAGTTACAACTCTTTACATTAGAACTAGAGAAAAATTGACAAAAACTATAAAAATTGTTGATTGTTCATTCAGCATAAAAATACTATCAAAAATCCTTTGAATCCCATAATAGAGTTGTTAAAACAATTACAACTCTCTACATTAGAAATGTTACAGAGAAACTTTGGAAAAAACTATAAATATTGCAGACTATCCATTCAACATATGTAATTTCATTTAATATTTGTTTGTAGATGGATTCACAGCCTTCATATTCGCAAAAGGGATCACAAGTTTCATTCATTATCATTACAATTTCAGTTTCCACCAATTTACATACAAAAGGATTCAAGAACATAGGAATCCCTCACCCTATAGTAATTGTAGGAAGCCTCTCTGGAGAGAGTGGTGGACGACAAGGGGCGATTGTTGCAGAAGGTGATCTTCAAGGTATACATGTACAAAGTTCCCGCAACGGGGCTGGTGGAAGTCGACAGATAACAAGCATACGTTTTCTTTAAGTTCTCCTCTGGAGAGATCCAAAACATTTATCGGAACAGGGCTTCAAAGCCTCCTTGTGTTAGGGATTTGGCACCCAAGGTCAAATTCCCCCATGCTGCATCTAACATGTTGTTCCCACTTTTCACTGCATTTAAACGAAATCCATCAATTCAAAACGCAAGTAGGTAGGCAAGAACAATACCGGAAGGTGAGGTTATACTTACAATTGGTACAGAACTCTGAGGCCAATTTCTCAACCTTCTTAGTCCATTTGTTGAAGCAGTGATGCACCAAGTTTATGGGGGATGCGCATAGAGAAATCTAATCAGAGAAAGAATAGATAAAAACAAGAGAGTGCTTTGTCGATCAAATATTTTTTAATGTGAATGTACACTTGGAATCGACTGGAGATCATTGCACGATATAATATACGAGATGGGGTGGGGTGTTTCGTAGGGGTCGTCCACGCCGCAGTGGTGTAGCAAGGCAGCGGAAGCGGGGCGATGAAAGAAGGTTAGAAGTAAATGGACATGTGTCAGTTGGAATTACAACCACAGATGTCATGTTTTTATAGGACTTCAACAGACAACGAAAATTGGACAAAAATTCCCCTTAAAGAATGCCTTCGACGTAATTATGTTTAGGATAGGAAGATGGTAGGATGTAAATGTGACTATGTAGCATTCAAACTAGAAATTTGATGAATTGTTTTCCACCACAAACGTTTAACATGTACAAATAAATAATTCCAAAATAGTTAGTGAATTCTAAAGATAAGGGCCAAAATTTAAGAGGATGACAGCATTCTATTCTCGACTAACTTGCACATGCAAATCTAACATTATTTTTATGCTTTGTGAATTCATGCAATTAGAAACTCCCAATCCATGAGGCAATGAGGTATAACACCATCATATCAAATTCAATATTTAAGAATCATCTTTGACTTAGCTTTAAGCAGAAAGAAGACTCTGGAGCAGTGGAGGAGTTTAATCCATAGGGATTTTATGTGGAGAACAATATAGCCAGCCATATGAGAGAGAAAAGAGACTTTGATTTGCATGAGGCAACTTACGTATTTTAGCTATGACTATTTATGGATAAAATATTTTTATCTTTTTTAGCTATGAAACTCACTACCCATGTCTCTCATGGGGTGAGCCATTTGGCCATTCATATCATGCCACGAGCCTCTTCTCAATGTCTAAGATATGTCTTGCATATGTTATATAATTTTTCTAATCATCTAGAAGTTTCCCCAACATTATAAATGCACTGACACTTGGACTGTCTAGAGTGGATTATTCACTGACGTCATTGGAAAGCATCTGGAGGAGAAATAATGTTGAATTTTGCAAGTCTTTGACTACATGCTATTGTGACTTAGATGCTTAGATCACAATAATATAAGATAAGGTGGTAATAATCCCATATTAAAGCAACCAAATTCAAAGTACTATTCATCTGAAAATGCAAAGGTTGTCTATATTTTTCACAACACAAAAACAAAATGTGATTTTCTAGGTAGCTAAGGTTTTTCAGTGCGTTGTAGTCAATCAATGTATTGGATATCACCATTAACACATTCTTGCACCCCAATAGAGTAATAAGGTCCTCTTTGCATCCCTGGCATTACTCTACAATCAATCATAGTTCAAAAATATTGATAGTATCCTCACAATTAAATGTAGCTTGGTCGAGCTTGTAGTTGGAATTAATGATCACAATAGTTCTTGGACTACGTAGAAAAGGAAGACGAGGGAATACCAAACTTCCTCAAGGTAATGGCCATTAGATACAAGCACCGATAGACTATTATTTGCTTAGCTCATCATAGTGCAAAAGAAGAAATAAAACATATGCATTGATTCAAAACATCGAGAGATGGTTGGAGAGTGGAAATCTTAACAACAAGATTTGTTATACAAAATTTATGTTGTAAGTATAATGTAGTGTTTTTATTGTTATGATGAACGTGTTTGTAGGCTATAGCTAATTTCCAAAATCCACAATGGGATGTCATGACATCCACCACTTCAAACTCTTCTCAACAACAAGAATGGCTAAACCAATATTTTGTTAGTAGAATTATAAATTTTTGTTGTTACGATGATTGTGTGCATGTTTTCATTGCGTTGACTGCTCATAATCTATTGGTTGGAAAGAAAGTCATACTAGATATTTGAGAAGTGATTGAAGATAATTGTCTTCAAAGATCCAATTACATATATGATAAAGATTTTACAAATTGGGTAGTGATTGAGGGAAGAAATAATGAGTATGATAATTTGTCTACAACAAGAAATCGTCTAGTTACAAAAAGTAAAATGATAAAAATAAGCCTTCACAGTTTAATAGTTTGAATCTAGTTGTTTTGAAAGCTACCCAAAGGGTGTAGGAAGTGTTAGTTTTCTAGTTGTTTTGAAAGCTACCCAAAGGGTGTAAGAAGTGTTAGCTTGTTGTTCAATTATGATATGCTAGTATTTAATTAAGATATGATATTTTCTACATATGGTAATTGGGTGATTATGGGTAGAAGTACATATGATCAAAAAAATTGAATTACTTTGAATTAATGTCAACTTGTGACATAGATATCGCATGTGTAATGACAATTCAGGAGTATATGATTTCAAAGCATATGTAGTCAATACTAGAACATGCACGTCATCACTAAGACCAAAACAATGACCATCTGTCGAAATTTTTTTTTTAGCAAAGACAACGACCATATTTCATAATGCTTTTGAACAAAGAAAAGTATTATGAATGTGTTGTTGATGTGTAAGGAAGAAGTCAGATGATGGATGACATGTGTGAACAGAATGAAAAGGAGAAAATAACCTAGGAAAACCTTATGACAACGCTTCTGATTAAAACAAAGTCTTCCTACAGACATACATTCATTTATAGCCACTATTAAATGTGAACGACAACGAGATCCTGTAGTAGTAGTCTGAAAAAAGAGAACCAATTATGATGGCGATCATAAATCCCTAGCACATGCCATGGCTACCTGAAAATATTAAAGGCCGAACACGGTCCTTTGTCTCTTCTCTTGTCTTTATTCTGACTCAAGCATGCTTGGGCTATCAATGACGGGGCATTAACTATTGTACAACTTGAAAGGCCTGGATGCAAGGATGTTCACTTATTTTTCTTTTTGTATTTTTGAATGGAAATCACACACTCTTTGGCCAGAGTAGCATGGAAATTTATGGCTGAGGTTTAAGCATCTTTCAGAAATCTTAGTATGAAACATTGAAATGATATGTTTTTTATTTGGAACGTAATTTTAAGAAGGAAGCTTATCATTTTTGGATAAGAATTTTGAAGGCTATCATAACCTAAGTATCCCATGGTAGAGCATGGTGAATCGACCCTATCCATGCTCTTTAGACTGCTAGCTTCTCGATAAGTTAATATGTTTAGAAGTATCAATAGTCCTACTATTATAATAAGCTACCTTGTAGAGCTCTTCCTTTAACCGGGAGTTGGAAATGCATTTTAGTGCACATGGTGGCTACTACCCCTTAAATAAGAATTGAATAAACAGGGCGAGTTATATAGAAAAAGGGGGCCCATAATCGATGGAATCAATGGAAATTGCTATGCAACTTACAATCTATATAGGGGTGATGGGGTGACTCACGACCAGCCTTCTAATTTGGTTTCTCCCCTATTATTATTGACTCGCCACCAGTGTTAGCATAAAGGTGATAGCAGTGCACTATTGTAGTCTCATATAGTTTCAGTCGACTAGTAATAACTCTGAATTCCTTTGTTAGACTATGATTTCTATGTGGTCATTCATCATTTTTTTAAGAAAAAGGAAAAGGATATTTATAAAATATTCTCCAAAGATTTTTTTGTTTCTATGCATCTTTTTTTTAACATGCCGAAGTATTATATAACATCATCTTTTAACATTAATTAGTAGAATGACACATACACAAGAGAAACCTCAACAAGTCTTCTTTGCAAGTGGACACATGGAATCCATGAAGGGGATTTGTTGAAGGAAATGTGTCACGGTTTTTTGAGGGTTGTAGGCAAGGAGTTGGAACAACACTATTGCAAGTTTGAAGCCCAGGGTGAGCAGCTGAAGGAAATATGTCTTTTGTTGGGTTGTAGGCAAGGAGGAGTTGTAACAACCAACTGAGCTCTACATGTATGAGAGTTATGTGTTTGGGATCATTCTTGCAAGCACGAGAATGTATGATAAGGTTTTTTGTTGTTTTATCTTTGAGAGTGAGATTGAAATGTGTGGAATTGGAAAGAGTTATGTTAAATCAATTCTTCCAATTTTTTGGTTTATAGAGTCCTTTTGAAGATCGATAGAGCATACTATTATTACTCCAAAACCAATGCAGTTGAAGAGGTAAGAGAAACTATGGATCCTTCTGAAACCAGTGCAGTTGCAGAGTAAGAGAAACTCCAAATCCTCCTGAAGCTACTTGTGATCTCGAGGTATATCAAGTGCTAACATTCTTGTAACAATGTTGTATGCATCATAGTTTGAAAAAAACGTTTATCATAGCTTTGGAAAACGTGTAAAATTGACTTGCAACTTCAAATCGTCTAACAACTCAATTCTTACATTGATCGACATGTTACATAATGTGAATGTCGTCGCGTCTAGCTACTCAAGTCTTGTGTTGATTTACATGCAACTCAAGTCTTGATTTGATCCACATGTGAGGTAATGTGAACACTAGATCTAGTCCACAATACATATATTCTTTAAATAGAAAATTAGTATATCTCAATACCATAATACCACCCGTTGGAGCGCACATTTGACAACCTTGATAACTCTCGTTTTCAAGTTGTTAAATGATATAAGACAATGTTTTCAGTGTTCAAAACGACCTCTAGAACATAAATCCCTTGCCTAATTTGTTGGGTATGTGTTATATTCTTTGCATGACTAGGGTTGCATGGGGGGCGATAGCCCCCGATTTTATTTTTTTTACCTTAGGAAACGTGTTTCCTTTTTTGCCTCGTTTTTTGTGCCATCTCTATTTTTGTATCCATTTTTGGGCAGTTTTTCGGCACATGGTTTTTTTTCCGGTGGTTTTCTATTTTTGGTTAAGGAATTATGGTTTTTGACTAATACAGGTCATTAGGTTAGGGTTTTGGATGTCACTGGCTCCTATATGTATATTGTATTATAAACAATGTATGGTGTGAATGAATATATAATATGTTGGTTTTCCCAGTTTGGGTTTCCAGGGGAAAAATCTTCGTGTAATGTGTGTATTTTCCATTGTAGCTTTTCAGTTCTTTTACTGAAAATTTGTTTGCAGTAAATAATTGTACAAGGTTAAAATCTACATTTGGTATCAAAGCGATTATTGGCTTCAAGAGGACGCCTTTGTGGTTAAGGGTTTGGCTCGGGACCATAATAAGCCTTGTTACAGTGGGAGATCTGTGGTATTGATTCTTCAGGTGAAGAGAAATGGCAAGTAGTTCGAAAATGGAGATCGAGGAGTTTAATGGCCAAAGTTTTGAGTTGTGGAAGCTCAAGATGGAAGATCTGTTGGTGGATAGAGATTAGTGGATCGTGGTGGATCTAGGTACTGCACCTACATGAACTTCAGCAGATGAATGGAAAATTTTGGATGAGAAGGCGAAGAGCACAATTTGACTATGTCTCTCAGATTCAGTATTACTGAATGTGTCAGAGGAAGCTACAACCAAGGATTTATGGGATAAGTTGGGGAAGTTGTATCAGTCTAAGTCCCTAGTAAATAAACTATTCTTGAGAAAGAAGTTGTATAACCTAAGGATGAGAGATGGAGACTCAATGGCAGAGCATTTGAACGCTTTCAATACTGTGGTAAGTCAGTTAGTATCTATTGAGATTAAAATTTCAGATGAAGATAAGTGTATCAATTTACTGTGCGCTTTACCATATCTGTGGGATAGTCCGGTTGTGGCCATGGGTAGTAATACAACTTCCTTGAAGTTTGATGAAGTGGTCTCATCCTTGTTGTCGGAGGAGATGAGATGGAAGAACATGGAAGGATAGAGCACGGATTCATTATTTACAAGAGGACGCTCCCATGAAAGAAATAGATCTAAGTCCTCGAGTGGGAGATCTAAGTCTAAGGGTAGATCTAAATATTCAGAAAATTTTGTAAAGGTATGTTGGATATGTGGAAAAGAATGGCACTACAAGAAGCAGTGTAGATCCAAAGTTGAGAAAAAAAAAGGGATTTGAAGAAGCTCCTTCTACAAAATAAAATACCTCCAAGGAAGAAGGAGGGGGTGTGTACTTGGATTCTTCAAGCACACATGTAGATCATGAGGCATGGTTGGTTGACTCAGGTGCATCCTTTCATATTACTCCCCACAGGGATTGGTTCTGTGAATATGAAAGGTATGATGGAGATAATGTTTTCCTCGGTGATGACTCGACAAACAGAATCATAGGACAAGGAAAATTCAATTTGAGGCTCATAGATGGAAGGATTAGAACACTACCTGGTGTTTTGCACATCCCAAGATTAACCATAAATTTGATTTCTGTAAGCAAAATGGACGATGCAAGGGTAAACACAATATTTGAAAAGGAAACCTACAGGATGGTTCTAGGCGAAATGGTGTTGTTGAAGGGAGTTCGGTTTGGAACTTTGTATAAGCTGCAAGGAAGCACTATTAGTGATGGGTGTAATAGTTCCATTGTTCTCGGTATTGGAGTTGAAGAAGAAATAACTCCTACAGTCTCTGAAGAAAATGTTATGTTGTGGCATCAAAGAATGGGGCATATCGGAGAGAAGGGTTTTCGACTACTACACAGTAAAGGTATGGTTGAAGGTATATCTAACTGCTCTTTGGATTTTGATTTCTATGAACATTGTGTATATGGGAAGCCGAATCGGGTAAGATTGCCATCTAGTGCAACGAGGGCAAACAAAATTTTACAGCTAGTGCACAGTGATGTGTTTGGACTTGTGTCGGTTCCATCATTAGGAAAATATGTGTAATATGTCTCTTTTATAGATGAATTCTCGAGAAATACTTGGATATGTTTTATCAAGAAGAAATATGAAGTCTTTGATAGGTTTAAAGAGTTTAAGGCTCTTGTTGAGAATCAAACATAGAAAATAATCAATGTGTTGAGTATAGATAATGGTGGAGAGTTATGCGGGAATGAATTTGAATAATTTTGTAAAAAGTGTGGTATATAAAGGAAGAAGACTACTCCATATACACCTCAGTAGAATGGAGTTACCGAAAGGATGAGCATGACGCTGATTAAAAAAGCAAGGTGCATGCTCAGTGGTGTCGGGTTAGGGCAAGAATTTTGGGCAGAGGCAGTGGGTACTGCATGCTACCTGATCAACATATCACCCTCGTCAGCACTGGATGACAACAGTCCACAACAGGTATGGATTGGTAAGAAACCTTCTCTCACACATCTCAAGGTATTTGGATGTGAGGCCTATGTTCATGTTCCAAAGGAAAACAAGAGGAATATAGATAAGAAGGTTGAAAAGTGTATCTTTATTGGGTATAAAGATGGTCTTAAAGGTTATAAGCTTTGGAACCCATAAATTAAGAAGGTTGTGTATAGTCGAGATGTGGTATTTAGGAAATAAAATATGTTGTCAAATAGGATGTCCTACCAAGTAAGGAAGAACTAGATAAAATAGAGTTTGATTTAAAATATGATGAATCAGACTCTACAGAAGAACAAGAATCATAAGAAGAAGATCATCATACTCCAGTATTGAGGAGATTGATTCGGGAAAGAAGGCATCGGAAAGGTATAATCCACCTGATTTTCATTCAAATTTTGCTTTGTCTATTATTGATGATGATCCTAGAACTATCAGGGAGGCAGTGGATTCAGAGGATGGAAAACTCTGGAAAAAGGCCATGGATGAAGAAATGGAAGCCTTGGATAAGAATGAGGCTTGGGATCTAGTGGAGTTGTCGACTAGAAGAAATTGCATTCACAACAAATGGGTATTTAAAAAGAAGCAGAATCCAGAAGGCAAAGTGGAGAAACACAAAGCTCAGTTAGTAGCAAAGGGTTATTCCCAGGTTGAGGTAATTGATTTTGGTCAGATTTTTTCTCTTGTTGCCAAGTTAACTTCTATCATATTTTTGTTATCTATTGTTGTTGCATTTGATTTTGAAGTAGAACATATGGATGTGAAGACAACATTCCTACATGGGGATTTGGTAGAAGAAATCTATATGAAGCATCCAGAAGGCTTTGTTGTGAAGGGAAAGAAGGAGTTGGAATGCAAGATGAAAAAGTCCATGTATGGTTTAAAACTATCACCAAGGATGTGGTATCAAAAATTTGATACATATATGCTCGGAATTGGCTTCACAAGAAGCAAAGAGGATCACTGTGTGTATTTTAAATTATATGGTGATCATTTGATTTATTTGGTCTTATTTGTGGATGACATGTTGTTGATAGGAAACAACAAGGAGATTATCCAGGATGTGAAAACTCAATTGTCCTCTAAATTTGACATGAAGGATCTCAGTGCTGCAAATTTCATTTTGGGCATGGAAATTAAAAGAGATTGGGAAAAGAGGAAACTCTGATTAAATCAGAGAAAATATGTCGAGACAATATTGCAGAGGTTTAATATGCAGGAATGTATATCGGTCAAGGTCCCTATTCTTGTTGGTGTAAATTTGTATGTGGATCAGTGTCCCAAGACACATGAAGAGGAGGAGGACATGTCTCGTGTTCCATATGTGAGTGCAATTGACAGTTTGATGTATGCAATGGTCTGTACTAGACCAGACATTGCACATGCAGTGGGAGTTTTGAGCAAGTATATGTCAAAACCAGTGAAGGAGCATTAGACAACAGTATAAAGGGTTTTCAAGTATTTGCGTGGCACTGCTAGCTATGGATTGTGCTACCAAGGAAGACCAAGATTGGATAAAGTGTTGGACATACATGGCTTTGTGGATGCAGATTGAGCTGGAGATATAGATCATAGGAGATCTACAAACGGGTATGTGTTTAACCTGTTTGGAGGAGAAATCAGTTGGATGAGCAAAAGACAGTATGTAGTGGCACTTTCAACTACATAAGTTGAATACATGGAATCCACTCATGCAAGCAAGGAAGCAGTATGGTTACAAATATTGTGTTCATGTATTGGGTTTGTACATCAAGCTATAAGGATAGATTGTGACAGTCAGAGTGCAATTTTTATGGCGAAGAACCCGACTTATCATTCAAAGACAAAGCATATTGATGTTCAATATCACTTTGTGAGAGACATGGTTGAAGAAAAGAAAGTGTTGCTGATGAAGGTGGACACTTCGAAGAATGTTTCAGATTCATTAACAAAATCTGTGAGCACTGAGAAGTTCTCTTGGTGTAGAGGATCTATGGGCATTGTTGCCTTGGATTGTTGTCTATGTAACCCTGTAACCCCCTGTATGCAAAGAAAACAACAAGTGGGAGAATGTTGGGTATGTGTTATATTTTTTGCATGACTACGTGTCACCTTTTTTGCCTAATTTTTCATGTCACCTCGATTTTTGTGTCCATTGTTGGGCATTTTTTCAGCACATGGTTTTTTTGTCGATGGTTTTCTATTTTTCGGTTAAGGAATTAGGGTTTTTGACTAATCCAGGTCATTGGTCTAGGGTTTTGGATGCCGCTGGATCTTATATGTATATTGTATTGTAAACAATGTATGGTGTGAATGAATATAGAATATGTTGGTTTTCCCAGTTTGGGTTTCCAGAGGAAAAATCTCTGTGTAATGTGTGTATTTTCCATTGTATCTTTTATGTTCTTTTACTGAAAATATGTTTGCAATAAATACTTGTACAAGGTTAAAATCTACATAACTAAGTTGGGGGGCAAGGCAAAAGGAAAATCAGATGTTATGAAGGCAGGTTTGACGTGACTAAAATAAACTTATGCCAAAGGTCCTGAACCGGAAGGTCTATAGTCAATAGCAGAAAGAGACCAGCTATGGTGTTCATGGTTGTTAAGCCGACTCCACTCTATGAAAGATAGTAGGGTTCGTATCTCCTTCCCAACCTATTGATAAAGAGGCATGGGCTATAAGCACACATGAATCTGATTCATGCTAATAAGGGAGGTAAGAAACATGAATACAATTGGTTTTCTTTAAGATAAATTGAGATAATTTTTTTGTTTTTCCATTTTCAAGAAAAAATGCAACATTAAAACCGAATTAACACAAGTTTCAACTCTAGTGTTATGCTCTCAAAATTTACATGCATTATTCCATCTATTTTTACAGAAAATAGTAGTCTGCATAAACTATTAACACATGCATTATGCCATCTATCTTCACTAAGAAGATCAATTTGTATAAAATGTTAACACGATTTTGAATTTTTTGATGAAGCTAAGGTCGCTATAAGCATTTTTGAACCCTTATCCTATCTCCTCTTTGTAGCTTTGAGTTTCCTATTAGACATAGAAAATGATTAGGTCAAACCCTAAGACAAATAACGTTTTTGACATTGGTACAGAATTAGTGTTGTCATTAAAATTATAGAATAAAAAAAAATTGAAACAAATTACCTCCACTTTGAAACAAATTACTTCATATATGATGGAAACACAATCTTAAAAATGGAAACTATGGAAATACAATCTTCTTGGTAAGATATGAATACTCTTTTTTTTCTAGTAATTGCAATTTTTGCAACAGTTCCTACTTCGTAGAAGTTGGTGGATATCCTCATCTTGGGCAGGACGTGCAAAGATGGGACTAGAGGTGTGGTGATTTCAAGGATGCATATTAGGATGACTAACCATTTGCGAGGAGCATACTCTGAGTCGAGTCCCAAGAGTTGAGGCGGGTGAAGGAGTCGAGTCATGAGAGTTGAGGCAGGTGAAGGAGTCGGGTCAGTTATGGAAAAATGAGCTTTATAAAGAGGTTTCAATATTTGATTTTAACAATAGGTAGAAGCTCAAGATCACGACACCTGTGAAGATACTGCCATGCAGAGATGTACATAACAAATATTGGCTATGGGCTATGGAATGTGCATGGGAACAAATTTAATGTTGGGAAGTAATGTTAACTTGAAAGTTGGCAGTAATCCACCTTGTATCTTGTTTCCTAAGTTAAGGTTCAAACGAGGTAAATTATGTGAGACTTAATCGTAAGTCTGCCTCGATATGAGGCCAAATAAGACACCCAACTCAAAACTTATGATAAAAATATTAAATGCAAACTATGCAGAAGTTTAGGAGTTTACCAAAACTTTAGGTTAAATTCATTGGTTTGCGTGCTAGATTAATAGATCGATAGAGAACCAATTGCTATAGTCCCAACAACCCAAAGGGTAGGGACTAATAAATTTACTAGTAATTTTTAACTTGAAACTAGGCTATGGCATTAGAAATAAAGAGTCACCTCTATATTTGGTCAAATAATGTTAAAGTTGAGGGTATTATTATTTCACATTGCAATTTTTAATTTGAAACTTAAGATTTTATGGAAAAAAATGTAGAGTTGAACATTATCTCACCTCGATATAAGGTCAAATAAGATTGAGAAGAATCTAATTACTAATAATAATAATAATCTAATTTTAAGGTCATGGCCAAGCCAAACACCAAATTGGTGTATGAGACCCCTTGTTTGTGGGATAAGGGAACCCCTATGCGCAACGATTTGACTGCTAAAGTCTACAGAGGTATACACACCCTAGCCACCTTTGGATTTGAACTTGTGACATCTTAGGAGGCATGTTATTAACTATTAGGCTCACTCGAGTTGTAGATAAGGCATTTATATATAATTTCAAGTGAAATATTAGGCTAAGGGACCAACAAATGCTTTGATTTGCATGCAAACTAATAGGAACCGTGTCAAATTGATCCATATGCTCTCAACCTAAAAGGTGGGGACTAATAGGAATTTAAGGTTATTTTGTGCCACTTGAATGCATCTTTTTGCTTTTTTATATCTAATTACTTTGTGCTTAATATTTTTTAGATTATGTAGACAGGGAAATAATGGTGGCATCTATTTAAAAGGATTTATTAAACTTCCATCAACGGTAGATTCCTTGATCAAATGGAATTTTTTTGAAAGAAAAAAAGGAAAAAATAAATTCTACCTTTTGTTTAGCCTGTAGTGAATCAATTCAAAAATACAATATATATCATTAAAAGTATTTGTGTTAGAGATTGACCTTAGTTGAGTAAAGTTTGTAATTATAAGCATCAACTCGGTCAAAGAGTTCTAAAAAAGAATATCAAACCCAAGTTCTAAATAAGTAGAGTTCAAAGTATTCATGTATCTCTTCTAGTAGGATATGTTCCTCTCATGTCTATATAATTTTTCATGAAAAAACTTCAAGGGTTAGTTCAAGTGGTCATGAGCAAGATGTAGGACCTCTTGTCCCCCCCCCAAAGTTGAGGAAGTCATGGGTTCGACTCTCTTGATACCCTTGGGGTTAGCCGATGGTTTACCTTGTTTACCATCCATTGATCATGGGGAAGTACTTGTATGGTTTTTCATGAGGGTTTCCTTGGAAAAAATAAAAATCGTGAAGGAATTATTAATTTTGATGTTTTATTTACCAAATAAAATGTGGATAGGAGATCATTTACTATCATGCCAAAAAACCTTGGTCAATTAGGTTTCACAAGTGATTAGTAAAGTTATTGTATACAAACTAGAATGAATTTATTTGAAACCATGTCTTAAGCACCAAGAGATCAAAACCCTTAAGGGGAAGTCTCAATATTT
>ML781382.1:353742-380768 GCA_009831015.1 Picea engelmannii | reverse complement strand
TGAATCTACAAAGCCTCTTGACGCTTTCCAATATATCCCATCATAAGATCTCGTTGAAATGTTTGATCTATATGTGCTCTTGAAAATGACAAATGGCAACAAGAATAACGGTGAATTATCCAAAGCATATACCCAAATGTTTAATTCACTTTATGACAACACTTGGCCATGGGAAGATGTGACTAATGGGGATGTCTCACTATTTGTGATCCTTCTTCTAGGCCAACTCTATAATACTTGTAGTTTTAGAACCTGGATGATAGGCTACTCCAAAATCCTATTTTGGACAAAGGTGAACAACTTCACTTGGATGATCGAAATTTCAAATACCTTGGTCAATTACAACAATTTGATTTAAATAGCTTTCACCAGTTCGAGAACCAGGTTTTCAAGCAATATGTCAAATTGAATGATAGACAAACTTTTTTATTTCACCTCTTTCCCATATACATGCAACAATCAAGGTTACTAGACTGAAGATATGAGAACAAGGCAAGCTTTGTCTCCATAGTTAATGTTGATTGGTGACTTGAAAGTGACGCAAAATCCTAGGATATTTGAAGATATATTCTCTAGTTACAATTAGATGGATATTCTTGTGTATATTGGTACATAATACTTACAAGTAGGTGAACATTGTCAATATATATTTTTCATATTTGTTGAGGTAACCTAGCTAACTCGTGGCTACAAGGAACCGTGTTACAATGTGGATATAAATAATCATATGTTGTATATGGTTCAATTTTCTCCATGCTACAAGGCCTATTTGTTATTACTTGTTTATGTTGTTAATGCCTTTTGTTACAAACATAATTAGGAATATAGGGGAAAGGAAAAAGAATGTGATTTTTTGATTGGAGATAATCTCTTCATGGCCCCTATTTTTCTTTGTTCAAATTGTGGACAAAAGTTTCCATTATACTATAGTATGTATCATTTGATTGAAGTTATAAAATATTGTTTCATATAACAATTGAGAAGAGGCTTTGCAACATTACCATTGGTAGCTCATAACATAGCCATTTTACATACAAACAAAAGTACCATGGATAGTCTTTGCTTATTGGCTTTGTATACAAATCAATGATATATGAATAGTTTTATTTTCGCTTTCCCATGTATCTAATTTGTTTCCCCCATCTATAAGAGTTTATATCTAAAAAGTATAGTGTCTCTTAATATTGTGTAGTTTTATGTTACAGTAGAAACTACAATAATTTGTTATTGTTTTAGATAGTCCTAAATGGTTGAATGTTTCAAGTGCTAAAATGTTATAGATTCTTTTGGTAAGGGTAGTGGATGCCAACTCTTTGACCTCTCCAATCTATTATTGAAATGATTCACAACTTGTATACCACTCGAGTCAAAAGATAATTATGATTCATATAAAAGGCAATTATGTATTGCAAATTTGCATCCTTATTATTTGGATGCCAGTTGGATATATTATAACTATATATTTGCAGGAATCATTTGTCGAGCATTTTTGGTTTATGTGTAAAATTTGTAGTCCCTTTGGTCTCGATTAATTTTTCTAGGTAAACCTAAATTGCATAATGTTGCATCTCATTTTCCACTTGTAGATTAGCAGTGTATGGCCACCAATGTGTAGTGTTTTTGATTGGAAATGTTTGTCAATTGTGTGTGTCGATGTAGCCATCTCATGATGTCTAGTACTGTGACTATTTGCAACTTAAGTAGTGGTCTATTTTAACACTTCCTCGATATCGTGTCAATATAGCTAATGCTTGGCTAGAATTGATCGTCACAACGATTCCACTATTTCACGATCCAAACTTAGTGGTCTTAACAATTAGTTTCAAATTACAAGCTCCTATTCTTTAGTGATTCTTCTTGTGGGGAAAGAGATTTGGACTAATTCAATTGTTTGAACCAATTTTGTACTCACAATCGCTCTTCAAGTGGAAAAATATTTTCCAAATTCATTTTAAGTGGCATGAAACACAAAACCTTTATAGTCTATCTAACCATGGAGACTAGTATTTATGGTCTTCTATAATTTGTATGTCATGTTCCTTTAATTTATTATTGAAAAATAGTAGTTTCCTAGTTAACATTCTTAGCAAAATCAACATTTTGACTTTAGACCATTCATAAGTATAATGAAACCTAGATATAAGTATAATAAGATATGAATATGCATACTAACTCTGGCTGGATACAAAACATCTTTGTTTACAACTTTTTGACTTTAGAATAATCATCAATAAAGCTTACAATGCATCTTGCAAAAATGGATAACTGTTTGTGAAATGACAATGGAGGAGAATCCAAGGAATTTGTTGAATATTGCAAAGATTATGACATCTTAACATTTTCATATAATCCTAAAAAAAAATGGTATAACTTAGAAAATGAATAAAATATTAGTAATAGTGCAATATCAATGTTGGAAGGAATTTGTTGAATATTACAAAGATTATGACATCCTAACATTTCCATATAATCCTAAAAAAATGGAATAACTTAGAAAATGAATAAAATATTAGCAATAGTGCAGTATCAATGTTGGAAGGTAACAAAATTTTAAGATTTTTTTTTGGGCAAAAACCTATTATAGTGTTGTGTATATTAGACATAAGATATCGAAGGAACTAATGGGAAGAATACATAGGAGATGTGGACTATGAAAAAAAAATATTGAACATTTGATAACTTTTGGTTGCAAAGCATTTCTAATGAAACAAACTCAGTATTAAATAAAGCTTTTTAATGAAACAATCTTTAAAGAGGATGATGACATTATTAATGAACATGTAGTAGTGGATCATCTCCAGATTGAGGTGTCTCATTCCCAAATTAAGGAGGAGCTTCAATCCCAAGATGAAACTCAATCATTGATATAACACATGATATAGGTCTTAGGAAGTCGATTAGCCATGCATTAAAGAATAAAAGGTCTATGCCTTATGATGATATCCCAAGGAGTCATCTTATTGAAATTTTTTTGTGCACCATTCATTAGATGTGCCTTGCATAAGAAATGGATGATCAATTTACAATCACGTGTGCCAATAATAACTAGCTAATTGTCATTAATTTCATCTAACATAGTGGCCATTAAATTTGATGTACTTTCCTTTGCAAATCCATTTCTCAATTGATTGATAACTATTAGGCAAGAAAAATACATTTTCTTCTTTCATCTCTTTGAAGAGGTCCACAACAACATGCAAATCCTTATTTGATAATCACAACTTGATAAGATCACCATATCAATTCCCATTGCGCTGAAGCCCTACCTTCCCAATCTTTTGATCTCAACCTCTTTAATCTCTTGTTCTATTTTTTGAACTATATTTTCAATATCATTAAATCTTGTTATACTACAACATAGATTAAATTGCTCACAACCCTTGTTATATAATGTTTTGGAATAATTTTCATGATTCTAATTTTTCAAATTTATAATTTATAATTATAAAAGTATCATAACAATTTCAAAGATAACTACATTATTATTTTTTAACAAATTGGTGAAATTATTTTTCCTTCAAAATATTTATAACATGTTTTAACTTTTTTGAATATACAAATAGCACACATTTGTTGACAAGTTAACTAATCAACAATACTTTACTTAACATTCTCATTGATCTAAAATGAATTATGGAGAACATCTATCATTTTGATTGTTCCACTTTTCATGATGCTTTAATTGTTTGTTAAAGATCAATTTGCATTTAAACCATTTTTCACAATGATATATATAGAGAATTTGGCAAGGTCTTTAGGATTGCACTCCTCATTATGCTTTAATTGTTTGTTAAAGATCAAGTTGCATTTAAACCATTTTTCACAATGATATATATATAGAGAATTTGACAAGGTTTTTATGATTAAGTGCATAGGTAGTGCAATAGAGTGAAATGTTGAACTCCATTGTTTACCCGATAATAAATGATAGCTATGTATGTTTAAGGAAAGGTTATTTTGTTCAAACTTTTATCTTTTACAGGTTATGATGTTTTAGTGTAATATACAATCTATTGGTTTAAATAATCATATTAATATAACTTAATATTAACATATTTTGGTTTATATATATTTTTAAAATTATTGGATATATATTCTTAGGAAATTTGTGAGGTATTTCTCCTCATTCCGAGGATGGTAACCAGGGTAAACTGGATTTGTCAAAAGATTAAGGCTTTTTAACATATGGTTCAAGGCCATTACAACAATGTACTTGTTAAGAGCTCAACATGCCACTTACGTGAATTGAACCTAGGTGGGGAGGATAACTATCATCCCCCCCAACCACCCAAGTTAAACCCAATTGACATTTTGGTTTATACTTGCTATGACACTACACAAGTTTTTGTTTCCACAATGACAAATATAATTTATATTAGGAAATGTTACGGTTGAACCATGCATCTACGTAATACAAACATATTAAAGTTTAAACATGGACATGGCCAGGTGTCCAAAAAACAACCATGTCTGTCCATTTTCCTATAAACTAGAGTAGTCCAATTCTAGCTTATAAAGGCTCAACATGTACACTACTTTACATATCGATTAAGCAAAAATACAATGTGACAAAACATATAAAAAACAAAAAGGAAAATCACTAGTCTTCTTTCCCCATATGGGCGTCAACAGGTATGTTGTTTAATGAATCTGCTTCAATTTCAATCTCACACCTCTCTTTTCTAGAAATGGTAGTAGGGAAAACCTCATCTATGCCATCCACCATGTCTAGGTCTTGGGTGCATAGTTGTCTCCTAGCATCTTTCGAGGTTGTAGATTAACCGTAGAGGGAGGGGCTCACAGTGGAACTAGAGTCCTCTTGAGGAGGAGGAGATGAAATAACTTCCAAAAGCAAACCAAGATGAACGACAATTCTCTCTAATAACCACTGTAGGGATCTTACCTTTTCGTTGAGCTCTAAATGTTGTCTTCGATGAATCCCCATAAATGTTTCCACCTCTTTTTCTCGCTCATGGACTTCCAAAATGTGCCTTGCAAAATCAACCACACAAGTGTCTTTAACACTATTCTTTTCTCAATATAACTTGTAAACTCATTCTTCTATCTATTCCATCACATAATCCAATTCAGGGCATTGCATTGAGCTTCTATAATTTCCCTTTCAGTGCGCTTTAGACCTCACTTAACAAACATATAATACAACTACCACATTTACAGTGACAATGGGTCATTAAAAACAACCCACTTACCAAATGTCCAACAAAATACACATCAAACCACTTGTCTAATCTATCCAACGCATGAATGAGGCCACGACCTAAAACTTAAACTCCAAATAATACTAAACAAACTTAATATAATACTAAAACTTATCTATGTTTTATACAATGATTAAAATCCCATTTCACACATAAATAAATTTAAATATTTTAAAAAATAATAACAAAATTCAATTTGTAAAATGTAACTATAAAAAATTAATAAACTTTTTTGGTCAATTACAAATTAATAGCTAATCAATGCACAAACTCATTGCATAATCTTAATCAATAAGGAACTAATAATAAGTAGATTTCTCTTCTTTTATAAATTCAAGATCTGAAATTCTTAAAATAAACTTAAAAATACTCAATTTGATAATTATTTATACATTTTCCATTAAATAATATGATTGATTATCTTTTATTTCCCCAAAATGAAGATTTTGATACAGAAATCAATCCTATTGTTTGACGGGGATTGTGAGTTCAGTTATTCTCCAATCTAGTTGCATGCTTTTTCCTTTTCGCATCAACAATATTCCTTTCGGCCGAAATCATATTATATGGCATGGCGTTCATGGCCCGCGGAAGAATGCGAACACCAATAAATTCATAAAATAAATCACAGTGACATATATTTTGTCGCGGATTTTGCGCCACATGGTGGAAATTTTCACATATCTCAAATAAGAAATTGAATTTCACGTAAAAACCGGTAACAGGTTGAATTAGCATTTCATTAATCATCCCACTCAAAAATTAACCACATCAATTTCGTTTCACATTCATACAACCACCATAAATTGGACTCACATAAAAACCGAAAACACCTTGAATTCACGTTTCTTCAACTACCTCATACAAAAACACTGATGCTGTTGATCCTCATTAAAAGCCCTCACCTGTCCCTACAACATCGCATGTGATAGATTGGTATTTAACCAAAGATTAGTCGTGACCGCGTATCGTTTGCGGTGGCAATGAACAATTGATCGGCGGATAATTTGCTCTTGGAGAATTTCATTTCTCTCCAGCCACGACTTCTCGCATTCTGACGCCTTTTAGTGCATGAGAGCATCCTTATTTGATCGAATTCAGGCTTTTTCAAGCCAGCTCTTACACTTGGGTTCCCTGGAATCTGCAGTTTTTATACATTAGTGCCTTCAAAATATCATTTTCCTACCCATTTTTAGTATATTACAATGGCAGGCTATGTGGGTGTATTGGTTTCAGATCCTTGGCTTCAGAGCCAATTCACCCAGGCGGAACTTCGAACATTAAAATCACAGGTGTGTTTTGTTTTCAGCCAAACTACACATATATTTCTATCTGGACCATTTTGACATTTCTTATTGTTATATCGTTCGGTTTGTAAGATTAGCAGAGAGCTTGTGTGAATGAATTCTGTATGGTTGTTTCCATTGAATTTGTGTACAGTATGCATCCATGAAGAAGGAGAAGGGCGAATTAACTGCTGGGGATTTGAGCTCTGGAATGACTAAACTGAAAGCTTTTGAGGAGTTGTTCAGCGAGGAGGAGGTAGGAGCTGTTGTGGGGGAATACCATTCGAATGTAGAAGAACTGATGGATTTCGAAGGTTTTCTACGGGTGAGTCATCATGGATTGGATTTAGCAGAAATTTTATTATTTCATAGAGGGGGGGAAAACATGTTCAGGCCTTTAGAGGTAGTATTAGTTGTGGGGTTCCTGTCCTGATGCCAATCTGTAATCTTTAATATAAAAAAGAAGAGGGTAACAATTGAAAAAGGAAAATCGAACGCTAGTTGATCAAGGGCCGGATTAGCCCTCATCCTTGTGAAATGAGTGGTTATCTATATTGGTTATGCTTGTGATATTGAAGCCTCCGTTGTTTTGCAGCTGATTACAACTATAGTCTCTAAACCTGTAACCACCTCTCAGTCCCCTAGCCACTTGGATTTATATTGGGGTGTGCGTGTAATGATGCCATCTTGATGAGTCTGTTTTTAACTTTTTGGTGTTTCTCTTGTGTTGTAAATATAGAATTATGATTGTCGGTCACGAACCTCCACGGAATGGAGCTGTTATTATGTGTGCATGTAATGATCCCACAGAGATGAAGATCCTAATGATGACTTACTTATGAGAAACGGGATTTTACTTTTTGTTTCTGTACCAGAAGAGTACGTATTCTGTTACTTTACCTGGTGTGTTCTTAATTCTGATTTAACCCATTAGAAAATGAAAGGAAAACGAAAACCAATCATTATTTCTGTTTTATTGGATGGATTCATGGTTGCAATTTGTTGTGTCAAACTTAGTGTGTTTTGCTCTGTTTTATTTTGTTTATTTCTCATAGAAAAGATTTTTGTCCACAAAACATGTGCATTATCTTCTGCTTGTATATTTCTCATTGTTTGGTGCACGCGTTGAGTTGACATTCTTCCATGATTGAACCTACGATGGCACTCTGAACCATGTTGTGGGGTATGTAGCCAATAAAGAGGGATTGGAAACTGTGATTACTGGCATATGCTGTGGTTGATTTTCTCACCTATATTTATTGGGAATGGTCAAATTCTATTATTGTCCTTGGAGCCTGTACTATGTTTGCATGTGATCAACCCACATGCAATAGACTGATCACACCATCATGGGTAGTCGGTGTTTAGCATCATGGCCTGTATTGTGTGTGCAGATATATAGATTGCATGGAGAATAAGCTTGTGATTGTGGTTATATTATATATTCTTCTGCTGGATTTAAGGCTTATATTTTGTTGGATAAGATGTAATCAGGCAAAATAGCTAATTTATGCTCTCTCTAATAACCCCTGTTAGGTCAATTTGATTCAAGTCCTATATAAGATCTGTTGACTCAGGGATTTCATATTACCATCCGCTGTAGATCTGACTATTTCTCTTTCATCTTTTTGTGCCATTGCATCAATATTTATACAAATAAAGATATCAATGTACCATAAGATTAAGCATGCCTAAAGCTGTTCTGCTTAGTTAAACAATGCACTATCGGCACGTGACCCTCTGACTTCAACATATGCAATTGTAGCTAAAGCATTCAGGTTTGCCATCGAAGTTCCCAACTAAGATAATTGGAATGCAATCATATAACTATGTATTTACCTGTCGTGGTAATAGGAAGATTTGACAGGAGTTGCTACTAAAAGATAAGTATCCATCAATTCCCTGATTGATATGCAATGGTTTGCCTTATTGATCTGAGATTTTTAGTGTATGCATGTAATAACTCTACAGAGTTTGGACGCATGATCATTTCTTGGCAAATGTCATCTTCTAATCTTCTCTGCTTTGTCTCATTGCAATGCAATTATATGCAACAAGAGTTTGAATTTTTCAGCTGCCGATGTAACTGCTTCTTATCCAAGAGATGATTATTTACATTTTTTTTTGTTGGGGGACTGTTTTTGGGCAGATTTATCTTAATTTGCAGACACGGGCAAATACAAAATTAGGTGGTTCCAAGAACAAATCTGCATTTCTGAAGACTGCCACAACCACCTTGCTTCACACAATTGGCGAATCTGAGAAGATGGCATATGTTGCTCATATCAATAGCTACCTTAGAGATGATCCAGTGATGAAAAGATACCTTCCAATTGATCCTACGACAAATGATCTCTTTGATATAGTGAAAGATGGAATTCTTCTATGGTACGGATACTCAATTAACTAAAATTTAGAACCTTGTTGCAATTATAGGATAGCTGCATTTCACTAAGTTTCGAGTCTATTTGGATTTTGTCGTTTGTTCATACAACTGGCTGTTTTCATACTTCTGAGAATGAAGACAATGATTGTTTCTGTTTTTTTGGGCATGATGCAGTAAATTGATCAACGTGGCTGTTCCTGGCACCATCGATGATCGAGCAATAAATACGAAACCGAAGCTTAATCCATGGGAAATAAATGAAAATCATACACTTTGTCTCAATTCTTCAAAGGCCATTGGATGCACAGTAGTAAATATTGGAACACAGGACTTAGTTGAAGGGCGGGTAAGTGAAATAAGCTGTATAGTTGTATATGGGTTGTAAAATTACATATCGGAACACAGGACTTCTTAGATGAAGGAAGGGTAAGTCAAATAAGCTGTATAGTTGTATATTTGTTATTAAATTACATATTGGAACAAAAGATTTGGTCAAAAGGAGGGTAACTGAAATAAGCTGTTTAGTTATGTTGTTGAATTTCAGTGTTTTGTTACTTTGTTTGATCCCTCCTTTATATATTACCACTGCCATAGTATGTTAGCTCAATTGCAACAGTTTAGTTTTCTGAGTTACATGTTCTAATATTGAACGATTTGGGGCTGCTTTAATTGGCATAAATATGCTGCATGTCTAACTCTCTTTGTTTGGATTTTGGCTTTACTTGATGTTTTAATGGCTTAGATCCTTAAATCACCTTTTTCATAACTTATAAACTAAGGTAAGTGTATTCATAATAAGACATTGTTAAATTTGAATAAGGTAAGGGTTTCTCCACCTATCTAGAATCTGTCTCTATGGTTGCAATTTCCAAGGATTCATTCAACTGAGGAAGTAGGTTGTGAACTTTATAAATTTATGTTCTTTTAGAAAGTAAGGCCATTCTGGTTTGCTTATTGATAAGAACATGGACTCTGTTTTCTAAAACTTTTTATAAATGGAGAGGCCTTTCTGTTTTGGAAATTGGTTGAACCAATGTGTTTCTGCTTTTTTATCTAATCATGCAGTGTGTATATTGTATTTGCAGCCTCATCTTGTCCTTGGCTTGATATCTCAAATTATCAAGGTACGTTATGATGAGCTTTAATTTTTACAGTGCATGGTAAGAGCTGTAATCGGAAATGATGTATTTGATTCATAATATCTATATAGTCATGTCAAAAACCCAATCTGCTGTGCTGAGAATCTACTTTCAAGGATGGCAGTCTTAAATTTGGCAGATTATTCTTTTCCCACTTGTTATATTTTCAAAGATAAGGTTAAACCACGTATGCTTGTTCACTTGCAGATTCAACTTCTAGCGGACCTAAGTTTGAAGAAAACACCAGCTCTTGTAGAGCTAGTTGATGACAGTAAGGTCTGGATCAGGGAACTTATTCCTCTTTGTGCTCTATTAGTCTGCCTAATTATTAACTTATGCTACTGCTAGCTTAGTGCTTTTCTACTTTGAGGCAGGTTACTAATACTTATGTTGGTAATTGATATATTCCTTGAATCAATCTATTAGGACGTGGAGGATCTCATGAATCTACCACCTGATAAGGTTTTGCTGAGATGGATGAACTTTCATCTTCAGAAAGCAGGTTACAAGAGAAACATTACAAATTTCTCTTCAGACGTGAAGGTAAATGAATATTCAAATTTCAAAGCTCTGTACTTCTTGGGGAACTTGATTTATTCCATTATATTGTATTTTAGGTTAAATTCAAACCTGACTTGTTGTTCACTACAAGCTTGTTTGGAATCAGAGTCAACAGCGTGTATCTTCTACCAACAAATCCTTAAGCCTTTTAAGATTTAACTAATTCTCAAGGGCATGTTTGCATTTCTGTATTTTGCTGAAATTTCTTTTAGGAATTCTAAGCCCAGCACAACGTTTCGTGGCCCTGTCAAATGTTTCTCGGGCTGCTGGCTGTTTTTCAAATGTGAAAGATTTTGGCCACATCACATCCAGGTGTGGGACATTGTCAGCCAGAATTTGACATTTGAGGAATACAGGAATAGGGGATGATGGATCAAATGCTTACTCTTTTTATTGCAAACCTTCATTTTCCTCAAGAATTTAATGTTCATTCATTACATCTTGTGTCTCAATGTGGGCATGTAACTTTGCAAGAGCTTGGTGTCCTCCATAATGCATCTAGCCTCTTCCAAAAATTTTCACATGTTTAGTTACTTGGATATATGGACACTTGTATGCTAAAAGTCAGGTCAGCTTTTCTCCTGGGTTTCTGCAGAAGTGTAGATAATTAAGTTCTGTCATGTTTGTTCTGTATGTGAAGTCTTGGTTGATCTAACATTACTGAAGGAGATTAACTGGTATATTTCCCTCCTCTCTCGAAGTAATTGGTTCAATTTGTTTCTTTTTCTTTGATATAGGATGGAGAGGCCTATGCTGTCCTGTTAAATGTCCTTGCACCAGAGCATTGTAGTCTGGCCACTATGGATACAGAGAACCCTATGGAAAGGGCAAAACTAGTTCTTACGCATGCAGAAAAAATGGACTGTACAAGCTATTTGTGTCCAAAGGATATCGTGGAAGGCTCTCCAAATCTCAATCTTGCTTTTGTTGCTCATCTTTTCCATAAAAGGTGAGATTGAAATATATTCTATCCTGTCTTTCTTTCACTGCACTTTTGTCCTCTAATATCAATTAAAGTATCAAATTGAATTTACTGGATAGTTTTTTATTCAAAACATCAGTTACTTTTAAGGGTAACACGATATTCAATCAAGGCTGCCCCTTTAACCATTGTCGCATCAATTAGCATGTGACTGTTTATTTCACTTAATGCGTGTGCTTAATAAGCACATAGTTATCTTTGAGCCCCGATGCTCACAAGCTCAAAATTAAAAAAGAAAAGATACATATTAAGCCATGGAAGTACTATTTTTTTTCCAAGAAAAAGAGTGTATATTCAATATTTCATGGAGAAATAAAAATATACATAGAAAGGTGCCTGTCTAGCACTCCCAGAGGACTATTCTCTCTGCTTCTTCAACAAAAAGCTAATTAAAAAGACTTCCTATATATGCCTGTTATGTTAGTCTTTCTTTACTTATAGAGCAGTAGTGTTCTTTTACTTCTTTAGTATTAACTTGTTTATCATATACTGAGCAATATTACCATAAACAGAGACAAAAGAATACAAGAGAATTATCCTGGGAAAACCCCAAATGGGGAAAAAACCCAACAACCTTTCTTAGATAGATTCTGTTCACAAAGTCCAAAACAGATAAACCCTAGCTCAACCATAAACACCACCACAACAACAACATCTCTATACCAAGGTAGCACACCTCCTCAAGGAGTAGCGCACAAGAGAGAGATAGCAAAAGATTGAACAAGAAGAAACTGAGTCACTGCAGCTACTGCGTCACCTTCTCCAAACTTGCACCTTGCTTTTGGGTGGATGAGAGAGTGTGAGTGAGTGAACAAATGAGCCAAGACGTCCTCTATTTATAGTTTTCCTGGCCACTAGACTGGGCCAACTTCTTCTTTGGAAAGGAGCCACTTCATTATTCTAATTCTTTTGGGTTTTCTTCTCTTCTGGGGTGTTTCAACATCTGTCCAATGGATCTCTTGCTTTCAGAATCTTCTCCACCTCTAAGAAAGGTCATCTAGGAGGGAAAGATCCTTCCGCAACTACCAAGCATCAACACTCCCTCTTAGCTAGGGTGGTATCTTTCACGATGTCTTCATCTAGTAGTCCATCAACTACTCTGCAATCAATTGGTAGCACACAACTGCCACAATGCCATCGGTAGCTCGAATTGTTTGTCACAGTCTCTGCAATCAAGTAGCACACAACTACTCCCAACGTGATCTGGTAGTCTCCATGGCAATCAACTAGTAGCACACAACTACTATAATTCCATCCAGTAGAACACAACTGTTTCGATCCATAGTAGTACACAACTACTATCCAGTGGTGCACAACCACTCCTAGTAGCACACAACTACTATCTAGAGGCACACTGCCTCCACTGCAGTCAATTAATAGCTACACAAGCTACAACCATGCAATACAACAGTCTCTATGATTATGCAACAATCAACTAGTAGCACACAACCACTACAATATGCCATCATCCATAATCATAGTTTTCCATCTCCATGACTACGCAACAATTAGCTAGTAGCACACAACTACTACAATGCCATCATCCATAGTCAGGATCCATATGACTATGCAACAATCAACTAGTAGCACACAACTACTACAATGCCATCAGTCATAGTCATACCTATGATTATGCAACAATCAGCTAGTAACACACAGTTACTACAATATGCCATTAGCCATAATCATAGTCGATGTCTCTATAACTATGCAACGATCAACTCGTAGCACACATCTACTACAATATGCCATCATCCATAGCTATAGTCTCATCTAATAGCACGAAGCTACTCCCATAGTCCTCATGACTATGTGTGTGATGTTTCTTCTCTCATTAGGTCCGACAGTGCATTACCCCCTTAGTCACACGACTGATCTAGGGAACCCTTGGCCAGAGGGGTTAGCCGGCATGAGAAGAAACAACACACCTCCCTCTCAACGAGAGTGGACATTTAGCATCACGCCAAGCTTGTCCCTAAAATACTCATACTTCACTCTTGACAAAGGCTTGGTGAGAATGCCCGCTATCTGCTCATCCGTGTTAAAATTAATGCAGCTGCAAGAGCCATTCTCCTGGAGGATGGAAAAGACCCTAGTTGAGATCTAGGGCCCCCAATACATTCCTGGGGTTCTTGGTTTGGGACCAAGCAGTTAGAGCCATGGCAAAAGACCCTAGTGAGGGCCCCCAGTGTATTGCTGGGTTCTTGGTCAAGGACCAAGCAGTTTGATAATATAATCCTTGCTCGGTGCTTAGATTGATCCTTGGTTGTGTACCTTGGTGGATAAGACCCTAGTTGTGATCTAGGGCCCCCAGTTGCGTTCTGGGGTATCCTGGTCTGGGACTAGGCAGTTCTTGGTTAAGTACCAAGCCGAGATGTTGTGTGATCTTCTTCTCTCCCAGGATGGTCCATGAGACCTAGGAGCAGTTAAGAAGAAGGACATGATCACATCATTGACCTTACTCTTATGCTGGGATGATAAAAACTTATAAGTTATATCATGAGACCCTTGTGGACATTCTGCCATTAAAGAAGAAACCCCCTTGACCTTGTCGTATTATCTTTGCAATCCCTTGCTTGAATTATGTCCTCCTTAATGTTTATGTGGTTTGGTTCTTTGCTAGCTGCCTTGACATTGTTCCCCTCTCCTTGACTTGTTGACTATTCTAATTAACATTTAATATTTTATGATTAAAATATTAATTGTTTAATTTGTTTAAATTGTTAGAGTTTAATCTAACCCTAAAGTTAGGGCTATTTTTGCTAACCCTAACCTACCTACCAAACTATAAAAAGGAGAGACCTCTCCTCTCAGTAGCTACACACACACTTTTCTTTGTAGCCAAGTCTTGGTCTAAGTTTTTGCTGGGGCTCCTATTGTTCTGGTTATTGAAGTGGTGCGGCCCTCTTTAGGTCAGTTCTGCTGCGGCTCCTTTGTTCTGGTCATTGAAGTGGTGCGACCCTCCTATTGTTCAGTTTTTCTTGCTTGGGGTAGTCTCTGTGGGCTTACCTTTCTTGTCTTTTGCTGCTGCCAACCCCTAAGTGTATTTTCCAGCCTGCAGCTGTCTTCTTGCTGGTACTGTCACCTATATATGCTGTCGTTGTATCCTTTCTCTTACCGACCTGTGTGCTGCCTCTGTCCTTTTTATGGTGACCTGTGTATGCTGCCTCCCTTGCAGCTCTTAATAGGGTTTTTAGGGCAGCCCTATTACTGCTATTACTTCTGACCATTGCTGTAGCAATTTTGTTTTTTGGACAGAATTTATTGAGGCTGTTAGTGGCCTCTTTTCAGCCACTAGGATGAACAATGGTATCCTGTTTTAGCTCTTGTAATTGATGATTGGCATGCTGGTCAATTCTCTGATTTTACCCTAAAGTTCTTCTTGGAAAAATTGTCCTAAGGATCATGATGAGATCTGCCCTGAGGGTTTGATCAATGATCCCTTAAAAGATTTTTCAGAGCATACAGAAAAGAGGATAACAATAGCACATCAAGTAAATCTGTTCCTTGTTTGACTAAAGTAATATTCAGATCTATTGTATGATTTCTGTTATTAGTTTTACATCAGAATTTGTGAATATATTGCTGATCCATAACTACAGTAGCAAATAAAAGTACAAAAAATCTTTGTTCCTAGGTAGTCTATATTTTGCCCTTATATTCTAACAATCCATGGATATGTATTGGAGCTCTACAACTCCTCTCTGCACCATGTTTCGGATGTAATGATATTTGATCTCTATGTGCTTAGACTTTTCATGAAATACAAGGTTCTCTGTAAACTTCACGCAACTTTGATTGTCACAATGTATCAAAGTTGGCTCCAACTCTAGATCAAATATCCCTGCAAGCAACTTCCGAGGCCACACTGCTTCATGGCTTGCCACGCTAGCTGTGATATACTCTGCTTTTGATGTACTGAGTGCCACTGATGTCTGCTTTCTGCTCAACCATGAGATCATACTTGATCCCAAACTGAAGCAGCATCCGGAAGCACTCTTCCGATCCACTGCACTCCCTGCCTACTCAGAGTCTGTATATCCTTTCATCTTCACATCTCCACCCGAGACATACCTCAATCCATATCCAATCGTACCACGAAGGTACCTCAACATATGTTTTGCTGCCATCCAATGTACCTCTCTAGGTTCAACCATGTGTTGACTCAAGGTATTCACTGCAAAACATATGTCCGGCCTGGTGTTAACCAGGTACATCAAGGATCCAATCAGCTGTTTGTACATTGTGGGATCCACCAAATATGAAGATGAATCACTCAATAGCTTCAGATTTATCGTTATAGGTGTGGTCATGGACAGTCCATCATCTTGAATCTCTGTAGGATCTCAACAGTATATTTTCCTTGGCTAAGGAAAATCTCATCTGATCTTTGCCACACCTCCAATCCCAAGAAGTAATGCATCAGACCTAGATCCTTCATCTCGAACTCTGAAGCGAGCTCCCTCTTGCACTTGACTATGAGCTCCTTGTCTCTTGTTAGGAACATGTCATCTATGTATAGTACCAAGATTAGCGAGCATCCATTCTCAACCTTATAGTAAAGGTTTGGATCCGCATCACTCTTGGTAAATCCCAAGCTCATCAGATATCCATCTATCCTGGCATACCGTGACCTGGGTGCCATCTTTAGCTCGTACAAATCTTTTTTCAGCTTGCACACATGGGACTCCTTCCCATGAATCACAAACCTTTGTGGTTGCTCTATGTACACTTCTTCTTCAATTACACCATTCAAGAAGGCAGTCTTGCCATCCATCTGGTGTAATTTCCATCCCATTGGGAAGCAATGGCAATAATCGATCTGATAGAAGTGTATTTTGCTACTGGGGCAAAAGTTTCATCATAGTCTCCTCTTTCTGGGAGAACCCTCTAGTCACAAATCTTGCTTTGTACTTCTCTATGCTGCCGTCTGTAGCATGCTTGATCTTGTAGATCCACTTGGAAGTCACTACTAACTTCCCTTTTGGTCTCAGAACCACCTCCCATACATCATTCTTCATGATGGATTGATACTCCTCCATCATGGAATCCTTTTCTCAGCAGCTTCCTCAAAGGTGGAAGGTTCTGAATCAAAGATGTTGCTCATTAGTGCCACATAGTTGGAAAACTTATGTTGTCTCTTGCTCTCTCTAAAAGATCCTTTGGGAGTTGCATTTCCTTCAGCTTCCTGCAAGGTGTTCCTGAGCCAAGCTGGTCTCTTTCTGCTGACTGTAGCTTCTTGGGGTGGATCTACAGGTCTCTCTGATTCTACCATCTCATTCTGAACTTCTGGAATGGGATCTTTTGGTGTAGAGCCTTCCATGACTGCATCCCTTGGAGCCTCCTGCTCCTCTCGGTCCTCATCCATGTGAGACTCCCTTGATCTTCTGAAGGCTCCATCTTCGTCAAATGTTACATCCCGGTTGATCTCAATTTCTCTCTGCTTGGGGATGTATATTCTCTAGGTCTTGAAAGTCTCACTGTATCCAATGAATGTGCCCTTCTTTCTTGAAGGTTCCAACTTCGTTCTCTTTTCCTTTGGAACATGTACAAACATTGGACAACCAAAAATCCTCAAGTGATTGAGTTTTGGTTTCTTTCCAGTGAACACCTCTTCAGGTGTCTTGTTTCCCAATGTCTTGTGAGGACTTCTATTATGGACGTACACAACTGTACATGATGCTTCTTCCCATAAGTGCATGGGTAGGCCTTGGTCATGGATCATCGCTTTCGTTGCTTCTACAATGGATCTATTCTTTCTTTCTGCAACCCCATTTTGTTGGGGGTTGTAGGGAGTAGTTAGCTCCCTCTTAATCCCTGCTTCTCTGCAAAAATATTTAAACTCCTTTGAGGTGTACTCACCTCCATTATCGGATCTCAAGACTTTAATCTTCCTTTCCAAGAGATTTTCAACTTAAGCCTCGAACTCTTGAAACTTGTTAAAKACTTCATCTTTTGCTTTCAGGAAATAGATCCATGTCTTTTGAGAATAGTCATCTATGAATAAGACAATATACAAAGTTTCCTAATGATGGCACCGTCMTCTGTCCACACACATCATAGTGTATGATATCCAAGATACCCTTGGAACTATTATCACTGCTGGTGAAGCTTCCCTTAACATTCTTTCCAAGAGAGCAACCTTTGCATACTCCATCATGATCTACCTGGATCTCTGKTAGACCTGTAACCATCTTGCTCACTATTGGTAGTGCTCTATAGTTTATGTGAGCAAGTCTTCGGTCATAGCTCAGTGGAGCTAACACTGTTGTGTACAAGGGCTTGTTCTTGGTGTCCCTTCAGCTTGTACAATCCTCCCTCTCAGACACCAATCACGGTAGCTTTTTCCATGCTTGAATTCTTAGGCCATAGAAGAACTTGGCCATCCACAAAGGCTACTCTAAATCCTTTATCTTCTAAATAAGAAATGGAAAGAAGGTTCTTCTTCAAGCCTTGTACAAACAAAATATCTTTAGTTGAAAGAGGGTTACCTGAATCAAGTTGTAGGGAGGCTTCTCCAACACCTTTGATTGCATGCTTGGAATCATCCCCAAGCACCACTTGAAGAGAAGGGTCCTTTTCCGTCAGGTTGGATAGAGAGTTTCTAAATCCCGTCATGTGCTTGGAAGCATCGCTATCAATGGGCCAAGTGTCACTCCCTTGAGTGATAGTTCCCGTGAGTGTTGAAACAAATACAGATTCTTCATCCAATCTATCTTCAACTCTTATGTTGGTTGGCATTTTTACTGACATAAACCCTAGCACTGGGAAAACTACGAATTTTCCAAACTTTGCCAAACTACAGTCTGAGGGTTCCAGGGGGTGCACTAGGGTAGGGCACACTGCTCCATGTAAAGAAAAATCCCAATTCCTTTGGGGTTAGTGCTCAACGAGCTTGACAAGGATTGCTACGCAACGGAAGTGTGGTGGGCCCATAACCTGTTAGTGTTTCTTTACTTATAGAGTAGTAGTGTTCTTTTACTTCTTTAGTATTAACTTGTTTATCATATACTGAGCAATATCACCATAAACAGAGACAAAAGAACACAAGAGAATTATCCTAGGAAAACTCCAAATGGGGGGAAAAACCTAGCAACCTTTCTTAGATAGTTTCTGTTCACAAAGCAAGTCCAAAACAGATAAACCCTAGCTCAAAAGCTAGATCAACCAGAAACATCACCACAACTGCAACAACAACTCTATACCAAGGTAGCGCACCTCCTCAAGGAGTAGCGCACAAGAGAGAGATACCAAAAGACTGAACAAGAAGAAACTGAGTCACTGCAGCTATTGCGTCCCCTTCTCCAAACTTGCGCCTTGCTTCTGGGTGGATGAGAGAGTGTGAGTGAGTGAACAAATGAGCCAAGACATCCTCTATTTATAATCTTCCTGGCCACTAGACTTGGCTGACATCTTCTTTGGAAAGGTGCCACTTCATTATTCTAATTCTTTTGGGACGACTTCTCTTCTGGGGTGTTTCAACATCTGTCCAATGGATCTCTTGCTTCTGGAATCTTCTTCGCGTCTATGAAAGGTCATCTAGGAGGGAAATATCCTCCTGCAGCTACCAAACATCAACATGTTAATACATTCATCCATTGGCTCATGGA
Source organism: Picea engelmannii (assembly GCA_009831015.1). NCBI lineage: Eukaryota > Viridiplantae > Streptophyta > Pinopsida > Pinales > Pinaceae > Picea > Picea engelmannii. The sequence continues at coordinate 361,585 of ML781382.1, read as the reverse complement.
TTAAAGTGCCATGCCTAAAAACAACAAAAAGAAACTAAAAAACCTGGATACCAGCTTCAGAATAATTCATAACTTCACTCATGCAAGAATCTTCATCCTTATTTCTGCAGATAATCAATAAAGGGACAGAACCTTTTTTTGGAGTGAACCTCCCATGGCTGTTTCAGCTACACTCAGCAAACCCTCCTGTAGTAATAGTGCTTCTTTGGAGAGCTTATCTGCCTTCTCATTAAGTTCCCTGAATACATGCTGAAAAGAAACATTTATGAACTTGTTCCTTACCAATGATTAATGAGCTTGGAGTCCCCCATGATCTGAAGAGTGGTAATACCTCTTTCTGATGCAATCTTTAGCAGCAACCATAAAACATACAGTTCAGCCCTGTTATTTGTGCCTTTCCCAACAGCTGTTTTAAAAGAAGTACTGGTTTTCTTTCAAGAATAATATGCCTCTTGCACCACAAACACCTGGAGTCCCTTGGTATACTCCATCAAAATAAGCCTTAGATTTGTCTATATGTGGGAATTTCAATAATCTGGGATTCCTTACCTTTTCAGGTTTTAAAATTCCTCCGTAGGCAAATCTAACTTGATGACTGACCTGTATTAGTGTAATCTCTTTGCTTTGGAATGTCATCTCATTTCTTGCTAGCCATAGTGCCCAAGCAACAGTGCAAAGCAATGCCTTGTGCTCTGAAACTGCTTTATCCTTATACCATCTTTCAAAACAATCAGAAATAGTTTCCCCTTCTCATTTTGCTTTCCAATCTGTCAATTTCAGAGCATCGAACCAAACTTTTTTTGTCTAAGGACAGTGCACTAATAGATGATCAATAGGCTCATCATTATTAATTCAAAGAATACACCTACCAGGACACTGCCATGTCCTTTTCTTATAGTTATTCCAATTAAGTACTTTGTTGGTTAGTGCCACCGATAGAAATTTCTGTGTTTTTAAAGTACTGTGCAGCTTCCATAAAGACTTCCACCACCACTTCTTTTCTCCCTCTTCATTCTCCTCCATCCTATCCTTATAGCCTAGCTTCTTTGTGTATCTTCCAGAAGCATTGTTATTTGACAATATACTATATAGTTTCATCTTCCTCTTCCTCAAGTCTAATAGCACTATGTCTATGGCAGGAAAAGAACTGTTGCCATTGTTATGTGCCCCCCCCTTGGAGTTCTAACTGAATGGCTGATTTCCATCCTTGATTCCATATAGAATGAGACCCTGGATCAACTGCATCTGTTAAACTATAAATCTCTAAGCCGGAGAGTGCATTTTTTAAAGGTTCAGATAGCCTGAAATTGCCTGAACAACCCATCCACGGATCCCCCCCCTTTCTTACCATGTTCCCTTTTCCTACCTTCTAAACCAACCATTTCCCTAGTCACATAAAGGCTTTCACAAAAGCTTTCCAGATGACTGAAGCCGCCCCATATGCTGTCACTTCTAATCCCATCTTTGATTGACTCGGAAGCTATATACTTTGCAGACATCACTTTTACCAAGAGACCTTCATTTTGCATCATTCTCCAGAGTTTTTTTGCAACCAGTGCCTGTCTAAATAGGTGAATGTTCTTAAAGCCCCACCCTCTTGCCTGTTTTGGCTTTGCAAGCTTTTTCCACTTAACCAAGGGCATGCCTTCCCTCTCTTTTCCATATCCATAGGAAACTAAAGCACTTTTTCCTGATTTTTTTCCAACATTCCTTTTGGAATGTGGACTAAAGAAATCTAACAAACATGTATCCCCTCTAATATTGATCTTACCAAGGTCAGCTTGCCTCCCCTAGATAACCACCTATAACACCGGTTAGTCATCCTCTCTTCATCTTTTTCATAAAGCCAATACCAATCTTTAAATATGTAGTCATTAGGTTTAAGATAGAACCCAAGGTATTTAAGCCTATTGTCAAAGTGTGAAGGAGTCAAAGGCAATATTTGACAAAACTGTCTTTCTAAATCTTCCTCTAATCCATTAAATAAAATTGAGGACTTGTGGACATTCACTTCCATCCCCATCACTTTGCTACATAGATCAAGAATTTTCTTGTACTTTTCTGCTTTCCTTACTTTTCCTAAGCCAAACAGAATAACATCATCTACAAATAGTAAGTGAGAGAAAGAAAGAGAATTCCCCATTTTGATGCCCCTCCATAGTACCTTTGCTTTTGGACACTGTTACCATCCCGCTTAGACCTTAAACAACCAATAAGAATAGAAAGGGGGAGATTGGGCATCCCTATCTGAGTTCCTTAGTAGCATTGAAAAACCTGGATGCTAAGCCATTCATCAATAAGGCAAATGAAGCTGAGGAGAGGCACCTCATTATCCAATTTACTTCTCAAATTCTCACCCCAATATGAATCAACATAAGCATGAGATATAACTAGTTGACCTTGTCATAAGCCTTGGCCAAATTAAATTTCATCACCATTGCTAGAAGTTTTTTCCCCTTTATTGTATGGAAACCTTTGTAAAGACTGCCCTCCTATTTGTTCATTGGTTTTACTTTGAAGAAGGATTTTATTACAGTTAATGGGCAAATAAATTTTGAGGGAGAAATCTACCAAGTGTTTAATTTAAGTTGGACATGGGTACCAGAATTTTATTAAAATTTACAGGTTTTACTACCGTCATTCAACCACACTAAAATTTAGCTATTAACATCATCTATGTGAAATTAATTAAATTCTATCACAAACATGAAATCTAAGATAATTGTCTCTTTCTACTAGCTATCGTAATGCATATTCTAAGTACAATGACTGTTTTTATCATTCTACTCAATGAATTAACAATTTACCATGAAGGTGTGAACAATAAATCTCAAATAACAAGAATTCCATGGTTTCCACTTACATGTACTTGAAGATAATGGATGCTAAATGTGTTTCATGGGCAACAACTATTGGTGAGCATCTGGTGGAGGACAGAAAACTCTCCACCCAACTAAACTCCTCGACCAGAAGGCTGAGGGATCTCGAGCCTACTTCCACCAAAATTATACTAGCTCCCCTTCCCTTTCAATCAATTTTTCAGTTAAATGTAATTACCAAAAATCTTCCCTAGCCTCTCTCCCTCTCTTAGCCAGCCAATCTCAAATGACTTTAATGATAAAGATCACAGTCATAGAATACAAAGTCATCCTCTCCTCTCTAACACACTAGCAATCATTCAACAATCACAAGTCCTTTTACTTAGTCTTATATATTGTACATTATATTTATTAGATATCTTTTACATTATTTACATTTACTTATCTTATTTATATTTACTTAGTTTCCTTATATATTTTAATGCATCATACACACACACACACATATATATATATCTTGAAAATTTACTTCTTATACTAAGGTGTTTATAAAATAATGTCAAACACTCAATTACCCAAACCACAACTCGTTAACAACATGTGAACTATATTGATCCAGACTATATTCTCATTTATCTACTCAATTAATCCTAGTCTACATGTCTTTTGTAATGCAAGATGCTTGTGCAATAATACAATGAAAGCACACAAGGTCAACAACTAATGAATCAAAAGCAACATCATCATCAATTGATCTTCATTAACTCTCTCATCATCCACAACCCAGTTATCCCCCTTGATGCTCAGACGATCTATCCAATCTCCCATCATTTGTAGCCCCCAGTTATCCCTTGATGTTGGAATGATATCATTCTCAAACCCAATTATCCCCTTCCTGGTGTTCAAATGACTTATCAAATCTCTCATCATTCACGATCCCCAGTTATCCCCCTCTTGGTGCTCAAATGATCTCACTTGGCATGGCATGGATCTCTTTGCTGAGATTAGTCTTTTTATGTCATGCGTCATGGGATGGTGTTTAACTCATTACAAGGGCAATTAGACATTGAAAGTGGCAACACTGCTCTGAGGCTCTACTTGAATTTCAACATTCCTAAGGGTTTGTAGCCTCAATCATCGGGAAAGCTCTCTAGCCCCAAGTAATACATACAGGTCTAGGGTAGTTGGTATAAGTTTGATGGAAATATTACTGTCCTCAACCCATAATTGTAAGTCTTGATGAAAATCCCTAGTGGGTATGGGCTCTGACAAGGTACATATCATCTTTGGCTTTCCTAGTACCTACCTGAACTGTATCAAATCTCTTGTGCTCATAGAATATCACATAACAATAAACTTATGTTAATATGTAGTAATCATTTATTAAAATGTCATGTTTTATTTATCAAATAGTAATAAAACAGTTATTCAATATTACATATTCATTTAGTGTTACACAGTGATACACATTTCATCCCTTCATTATTACATAGTGATTCACTATCCACTATTACACATCATTTATTCAACATTCCATAATTAATTTGAAATAAAATTTTTACTCATCATTCAACATTTAGGTATTACACAAATAATTCCTAATTTTAGATAACCAATTGTGTGCATGGCATAGTTCACAACACACCATTCATCATAATCATTATCTAGAATCATTAAAATTGCATATGCATTTACATAACCAAACAAAAAGTCATTAAGCCTCATCATTAAAACCACATATGGATATATACATATAAGCATAACAAGACAAAACAATAGTTATAACGTCATATTTAACAATGTTTCAAAACTCAGACTCGGCCTCGGAATTGGTCGAGTGTCAACTCGAACTTGGACTTGGACTCGGGATTGACTCAGACCGATCTGATTTCAATGACTTGGTTTACTAAAAATTACATAAAATATTTCAATTTTAATGAAAAAATTATATTTTAAAGATTCCAAATCATGATTCCAAAAAATGATTGAAACTTTGACAAAAAGCATTATGAATAAATGAGTAACAACGTTTAAATGACAAACATAAATGGGAAGCAATGTTCCACCGTTGCTTATATAGGTATCCTCATCATTAGTATCACCCTTTGCCTCTTGTCTAGCCTTTGTCTCCACCTCAATACCCTAGAGATATCAATGAACACCTTTCAATTTTGATGAAACTACCTAATCGAAGCCTATAAAAGCTTAACATGCCTAGTCAATGATTTTGGTTTGAGTGAAAGGTACGTTTTTGCTAAGGCCATGTCAGAGGAGTTCAACAATCAATGCCACCAACATTGAGGTACATAAAGGGCTTGGTGCTCTTGATTGAATGCCAATCCATACCCTCATACGTGATAGAATCCAATCAAAATGTTGCAATCCTACCAATCTTGAAATACTGAAAAATGTTAAGTCTGTTGGATTTTGAATGGGATACGAAACTCTACTTTCTTCATACGAAGTCCAATGAGGTTGGAACCACTCTCAAACATCCTAAAACAATTAATGGTAATGTTAAAAATTTAAGTAAAATGATAAAAAGGAAAGATATCAACTTTAACATTACCATTAATCGCTGACGTTTTTGGTCAAATCCTTTAAAAGAAAAATTTCATCTTGCATGTTGGTGGGGTCTAGTATCTACTCAGTCGAGTTAAGCAGTGACTCGGCCAAGTTGACTGGTTTGGTTTAAGCCTATAGGCCAAAATCTTGAAGTTATGAGTTGCATAAAGAGATAGGTTTGTAATCATTGAGAGTTTCTTTATCATTTTTCTTTGGAATCAAAGCTATAAATGTTGCATCCAAATCATCCAGTGCTTTCCCAAAAAACTATCGATTCTTTAGTTACTCTTAATAGTGCTTCTTGTAGAAAGTCGTAGAAACCCAAATAGAATTTTGTTGTCCAACCATCTGGCCTCAAACTCTTTGCTTTTTTGAAAGATTGTAACACTGATTTAAGTTCTTCTTTTGTTAGTTCTGCATCTAGATCCTCATTTTGATGTCCATCAATCAACCTTGGAAAGGAGGAATCTACTTTTAGTATCTTTTCTATGTTAGACCTAAGAGGTTCTTGGAATAAACTTTTGAAGTGGTTTCCTCTTCCTTTTGTGATTTCCCAGAAAGTTCTAACGTTTGAACCTTCTTTATTCCTTATCTCCCATATAGTGGTTATATTTTTCCTATGTTTTGCATAATTCTGAAAGAATTTAGTGTTTTTGAACCCCTCTACCAACCAAATTGCCCTAATTTTTAATCTCCAGTCTGCTTCTTACTATTCCAACAATTTCCTTCTCAATCCCTCTAAGAATTTTAATTTAGTATTCTCTTCTTTTGAAAAGATGCCTCTTTTGTTCCTTTCGTACAATAACTTGATCTGTTTCCTTGCCCAATTTGCTACTATTTTCTAAACTTTTTTCAAATTCTCTACAAACTGATACACAATTGTCTCCCCTGAATATGGCTCAAGCTTCCTCTAGTTTTGAATAACCAGATTTCTAGATCTTCCTTATTCGAGCTAGGTATGGTTAGATTTTAAAGGCCCTGGAGGTTTATAAATCTTTTTTTCTATTTGGATCAGTGTAGGGAGGTGATCCGAAGATCCTCCTCTTATCCATGATTTCAGTCTACTTGCTTCCTCCGAAATCTTTTCATCTACCTAAAATATGTGCAACCTTTTTGAAACCCTGTCCCTACCACTTCCAAAGTTTCTCCATGTTGAACTAGATTAGTAGGTTCCACATCACAAATTCTAGTTCTTCAAATATTTGAGAGAAGTAATTGGCAAAATAGTCCTCTGGCATCATCCTCCATACTTCTCTTTCCTTTATTGTAAGGTTTAAATAACCCCTCAAAATAACATCGTCATTTTTGGCCATGCTCTGCAATCTAAAATTATCCTAGAAAGCCCTTCTTTCTCCATAAGGACCATGAATATTGTTGATGGAGAATACTTTCCCCAGTTCCTCAGACCTTAATTTTGTCTAGATACCTGCAATTAAAAACAACGAGGTAATAAATTCTAATGATCTTTTCCACCTTGTTACTATACCTCTTGACCCAAGTCACGACACTGGGACATGGGATATGCATGTCATGTGGATACAAATATTTGATATGAGACATGTCGACCCCCAAAATGCAACATGAGGGACACATTATATATATTAAGAAGATTACAAATTAAAACCATGTATAGATATACACATCTATACATATAACTAGATAAAACAATAGTCATAAAGTTATATATCACCAGTTTCCTAGAAGTCATAAAGTCTTAATAGATCATCAAAGTAAGATATACATTTGGATGAACATATACTTGTTGAAATTAGTGCAACTGCAAGAGCCATTCTCCGAGAGGATGGCATAAGACTCTAGTTGTGATCTAGGGCTCCCATTACACTCCTGGGGTTCTTGGTTTGGGACTGTTATCCCCTATCCTAGGGATAACTAAGGAGATTATGTCTCGAGGCCCACAGGTCCTAGACATGGAGTATCGAGAGCCATATGACTTGAGCTTGGCCCTGGAGGGCCTATCTTTTCTTCAAGCACCTCCTATCTATCAACAACATCAACATCCATCCCATCGGCCTGATTCTGAAGTAGCAGTGGATCTTGTTCCATGAGGTAATGAGTTCGAGTATCATGGTATGTGTCACTCTGATTCTCATAACATTTGAATATGTGCATTGAATTCCTTTTTGTTTCATGATGTTTGCTTGGAAATTATGCTCCTTAACTTGTCCATACCTGGGGGGATGATAGGGTGCCCTAGTAAGTTGGTTCCCTTAGGGATGAGTTGCCACTGGGTGGGTCTATGAAAGATCATCATCCATTCCTTCCATACCTACCACTTTTCATCATTATCCCTCTCATCTTTCCCCTACATTGGTTTGGGCATTGGGTTTGCCAAGCTAGTAAGGGTTGTACCTTGCCTTGTGGGAAGAAGAGCCTAAAGGCCCAGAGGGTAAAAGTAGCTGGAAAAAGTTAAAAGCCAAGATGAAACCTTGAGATGCTTC
>ML781382.1:338288-350713 GCA_009831015.1 Picea engelmannii | reverse complement strand
CTCCAAAACCCAAAAGCTCCCAAATGCTCCCAAATGATGAATGAGAGAGGTGTGAGGCTCTTAGAGGGGGTTGTTGTGCCTTTATAGCATGTTGTTAGGGTTTAGGGGGGTTAGGGGTTTTTAAAAACCAAAAAAAAATTACCATTTGGCATCCGCGGGCGTCCTTCAGAAAATCCGAACCGAACCGGCCGGTTCGGTTCGGTACCAAACCGGCCGGTTCCGTCATAAATCGGTCGGCCGGTTCGGTTTTTCTCCCGGTTCGAACCGGTCATCCTTCTAACCGGTCAAACCGGCCGGTTCCGGTTCCGGTTAGACCGGTTTTTAAAACACTGGTCTCATCATGAGTCGGCCTATTAGGTCCATGGGCATGTAGCAGTATCACACTGCCATCCATCTGGTCACCAAACCAGGGTAGTGGCTCTTGGTGGCATAGCTAAGAGAAAGGGGGTTTCATCACGAGCCAACCTTCTCATCTCAGTGAAATGCTTGTGGGTAACACTGTCACCACTGGTCACCACGCTAGGACAGTGTCCTCCAACTATTCTCTTGAAAAGAAAAATAAATAAGACAAAGAGTAAAAGGCATTGAATGGGCTAGGAAACAATGGCATCCATGAGAAGGTGAAGCTCGCCCTCTACAGAGGCACCCACAGGTAAGACCTACATTTCCTCGTTATCACTGCAACCCTTGCCCAAACATCCCCTACACCATCTCATACATTTACATGACCTAGATTTGTCTTCACCTGGGAAACACCCCAAACCTGAGGATGATTAGCCCAATAGGACGTCCTGAGACCCTCTCCAAACTTGGTTTGTTAAACTGCATAACGTCTTTGAGCATTTGTCTGGGTAAAGGGGGGTTTGATGCACATGTTTGGGTAACTTGATTATTAGATGTGATTGACATTGCTATGATCCTTGTGACTTATGAGCCCATGGAGGGTGTACTTGTTGCTGCTGTAGGACCATGCCCAACGGACAGGTACATATGGGGAGATGATTTGTTTGGACCTCCATGGGGATAAAAGCCCACTAGATGAATGCTGTGATCCCAACCAGGGGCAAAGCGATACCTGGAGCTTGCACCAGAGAAAAAGGAGGATGTTCCACCAGAGGCACTTTGGCAGGCCTGGACCTAGGGGGGTCTTGCCCTCCCACCATGACGTTGGCCCTTGACGTCATCATTTTGAGCCTTGATGTCATCCAGTTAGGGTTTTGGCATGATGACGGCTTGGTTGGCACGTGTGGCAACTTCTGAGACCTTTTGAGGCCTAACGTTTCACTTTGGAGGCCTAACGTTCCATGAAGGGGCCTAATGTCACCCTAGGAGGGGCATGACGTCATCCCTAAAAACAAAATTGGGGTTTTAATTGTTAATTTTATGTAAAATTGGATTTTTGATGTAAACTGGTCATGTCGGCCTTTTTTGACCTAAAATGTAATTAAAGGTCATTCATATTGTATAAATAGAGAGTTAAGACTCATTTTATCATCATCTTTCACTCACACAAGTGTGAGGTATGAAATTCAGCCTCTTTTAAGGCTTATTGGCTGAAATTAAGTGGTGCGCAACTCTTGGAGGAGGCTATTTTTGGTGTATTTTTGCATTTTCATGGTGGAAGGTCTTCAACTAGGGTTTGTGGCTAGATTATTCTTGATGAAGTAGAAATCTGCAATCCTTCTTTAATTTGAATGGTTATGGTGCATTTTCTTATTCATTTCTAAGATTATGAAATTGCCAGTTTGAAACCCTAGGATAAAAGCACATGTTATTGTCCTTTTCTTTATAACTCTTCACCTACTTGATTTTGCTAGAGAACACCTCCCTTGAAGGATAAACTAGAGCCCTACCTTTGTAGCACTCTAGTATCATTGCTTCATTATGCTTCATACATTTATTTCAAGTTTGATCTAAAGAAGGAAAACGCTAGGGCCTAGGGTTACCTACTTTCTAGCATCTTTTCCTTCTAGGGTTTTAGATATTGAGGCCTTAGGTTACCAATACCTCAATCATCTTCTCTTTTCTTTAGCTTATCTATTATCATTAGTTGTTTCCCTCTAAGAATTGCCGCTGCAAACTTTGACTCCATTTACCCTAAAAGGCACTAGTTCACACCTTGCAAGTGATTGATTGACCAAACAAACTCTTAAACCATCTACCTTAAGACTTTTACTAACTATTTYTAACTTTAGATTAGACTAACCTACTAACTAACTTGCTGYTGTTGCAAAAGATTGCTACARCCATCTATARCARCARMARATTTATCTTAAAARCAAGATTTAAAGCTGATTACACATYGCCATCATTGCTTYTGMMAATTGMTATCATTTTGTCAATTTTATATTATCATTTCTTGTCATTTTTGAAGCAGTATTGAGGCATAATTGTGTAGCTATTGCTAAATATATATTGCTGTTATAAATACTTCTGTTGCTTCAGCTTTTATATCAGCTTGTTCTTTTTTATCAAAAGTCTATGGTTTTATGAAGCACTAACATCACATGATACTTGCAAATAACATCTTTTCTTGTTGTCTTGTTCTGGGCAGCAAGTACACTTGATTATTATTTTGCTTCATCTCATTAAAACCCTTGAAACTTTTGATCAGAGTGACCTGTGAGAGGGGTGGGACTTTCTTGATACTCTTTCCTTAGCCTTCTCAAACCCCCAGGTCATTGGGTACGTCTCCCCTGGGGTAATACTCCTAAATAGAAAGAGGTGTCTTGTTTAGGTGACAGTGATAGGACATCCTCCTTGTTACACCAATTTAGTACCCACTTGCCTTTGGCTTTGGGCAAGTACAAATTGCGCGATAACAGGGACCAAGTAGTTTGAGCCATGGCAAAAGACCCTAGTGAGAGCCCCCAATGTATTACTAGGGTTCTTGGTCAAGGACCAAGCAGTAAGTCCCTAGATGTGTTCTAGGGCCCCTGGATGTGTCCCAGGGAATCCTTGCTCGGTGCTTGGATTGATCCTTGGATGTGTTCCTTGGTGGTTGATGATGTAAGTCCTTAGATATGTTCTAGGGCCCCTGGATGTGTTCCAGGGAATCCTTGCTTAAACGCTTGGGTTGATCCTTGGTCTTGTACTTTGGTGGATAAGACCCTCGATGTGTTCTAGGGCCCCCAGATGTGTTCTGGGGTACCTTGGTCTTGGACTAGGTAGTTCTTGGTTGTGTACCAAGATGTGATGATGTGTGATCTTTTTTCTCTCTCCCGGGATGGTCCATGAGACCTAGGAGCAACCACGAAGATGGACATGACCACATCATGAATGTTTCCTCTTATGCAGTGATGATAAAAGTTTATAAGCCATCATGAGACTTATGTGGACATGTTTTTCCATTGAAGAGGACCCCCTTGACCTTGTCTTATAGTCCCCTCTAACTTGATCTTGTTTCCCCTTTTGTTTGGTGTAGTGTTGGGTTTTTATAAGTCACTTTGACTTATTTGACTTTTAATTAATATTTTTATTAATTAAAATGTCATTATTTAATTGTTTTATTTTGAGCCCTAACCCCTTTCATAACTATAAAAGAAACCCTCCCTCTAGCATTCTTTTATACACACACACTCTCCTCACTCCTAGTCTGATTTTTGCTGCGGCTACCTCAGATTATTTTTTTCTTGGTTGTGGTACGGCTTCCTTAGTGGACTTTCTCCTTCAGATTTTTGAGGTATTGTTTGGACACTTGTTCTTCTATTGGCTGAGAGCTTCAATCTGTTTTTGTCTGCTGGTTTAGAGGTGCTACGGACCTCTCCTTGACTGTCTCAACATGCTACAGATTCCTTTGGCTGCCGTGGACTTCACTTTGGCTCCCGTGGACTGTTCCCTTGACTGTCTAAAGGAGCCGTGGACTGCTGTAGGTGTCGCGGCCCTTTCTTTGACCTCACTATGGGCTGCCGCTGTGTGTGTGAGGGTACAGTGACCTCCATTCGTCTTGTTGCCACTGTATGTTGAGGGTGCCACTGCCTCCTAGGCAGTCTTTGGCTCCACCTCCGTGATTATTGGTGCCTTCTCCTTGCTGTCCCTATTGCTGGTGCCATCCTTATTGAAAGGTTTTGTTGCTGTAGCAAATTACAGTTCAGTTTTTGAACAATTTGTTTTGGGTGTTTGCATCAGCTCTGTATGTGGTCCTCCTTGGAAAAATAGTCTACCTAATATCATGGTAGAGATCAAAACCCTTTGATCCATGATCTTTAAGATAATTTCAGAGCATATTAAAGAGGACAACATCTATATGTCAGGTACATCTGTGATTGGCTAAAGGTAAGAATTATGTTGTTTGAAATTTGCACTTGATCTACATTCATAAATTTTGTTTTATGTTCAGAATTATTTCTACATGTTCAGATCTCACTGTCTATATTTAATCTGCTTCAGTTATTGTTTTAAGTGCTGATTTACATTTGTATTAGTGCACAGATTTAAAAAGATATCATTGTTTTCTATTTTTCCCCAAAATCTAATAATACTAGTCTAGGCAAAAATAGTGGTTGTTACAATCATCATGTGTTGTTCCCACCGCATCATGAATTTGCCTATTGTGAAGAATGTTAGATTTTCCTTATTTATAGAGCATTAGGTTACTTGTGTTCTTTTACTTCATTATCATTAACATATGTATATCATGTACTGAGCTGTAGCAGGCTAGCAGCATAAACAAGAGACAAAAACAACACGAGATTTATCATGGGAAAACCCCAAATGGGGGAAAAGCCCAACAACCTTTCTTAGATAGATTCCATTCACAAAGAAAGTCCAATAAGATAAACCCTAGCACAACTGCTAGCTCAACCAGAAATACCACCACAGTTGCAGCAACAACACCATACAAAGGTAATGCACCTCCTCAAAGAGTAGCGCATAAGAGAGAGATACCAAAAGACCGAACAAGAATAAACTGTGCAGCTGCAGCTACTGCGTCACTTCCTCCAAACTTGCGCCTACTTCTGTGTATCTAGGAGAGTGTGAGTGAGTGAACAAATGAGCCAAAACATCCTCTATTTATAGTCTTCCTGGCCACTAGACTGGGCCGACTTCTTCTCTGGAAAGGTATCTTTTCATTATTACTTTATTCTTTTGGGCTGACTTCTCTTCTAGGGTATTTCAATATCTATCCAATGGATCTCTTGCTTCCAAAATATTCTCTGCATCTAAGAAAGGTCATCTAGGAGGGAAAGATCCTCCCGCAGCTACCAAAACATCAACACTCCCTCTTAGCTAGGGAGGCATCTTTCACGATGTCTTGATCTAGTAGTCCACTGACTACTCTGCAATCATCTGGTAGCACATTGTTGCCACAATGCCATCAGTAGCTCAAATCGATAGTCTCTGCAATCAAGTAGCACTCAACTACTCCCAATGTGAATTGGTAGTCTCCATGGCAATCAACTAGTAGCGCATAGCTACTACAATTCCATGTAGTAGAACATGACTGTGTCGATCCATAGTAGCACATAACTACTATCTAGTGGTGCACAACCACTCCAAGTAGCACATAGCTACTATCCATAGACACAATGTCTCTCTCCTGCAATCCAAACCACCATGCAATACAACAGTCTCTATGATTATGCAACAATCAGCTAGTGGAACACAACCACTACAATATGCCCTCAGCCATAATCATATTCTGCCACCTCCATGACTATGCAACAATCAACTAGTAGCACACAACTACTACAATATGTCCTCAACCATAGTTAGGATCTGTATGACTATGCAACAATCAACTAGTAGCACACAACTACTACAATATGCCCTCATTCATAGTCATACCTATGATTATGCATCAATCAACTAGTAACACACAGTTACTACAATATGCCATCAACCATAATCATAGTCGATGTCTCTATAATTATGTAGCAATCAACTAGTAGCACACAACTACTACAATATGCCATCAACCATAGTTATAGTCTCATCCAGTAGCATGAAGCTACTCCCATAGTCTTCACGACTATGCGTGTGATGTTTCTTCTCTCATCAAGTCTGACAGTGCATTACCCCCTATGTCGCAAGACTTATCCAAGGAACCCTTGGCCAGAGGGGTTAATCGGCATGAGAAGAAACAACACACCTCCCTCTCATCGAGAGTGGACATTCTGCACCTCGAGTCTTTTCGCTCCTAGTCAAATCAACATGACTAATAAGAGAAAGACTACGCCTGGGCCATTCACCACTAGCCAAATCAACATGGCTAATCCTGTAAGTGAATGTATCATTCTCCCTTGGTCAAATCAGCATGACCAATCTAGAGAATGTATGTTCGATGCTACTCATCTGTGGATGTGTACTGGAGCTTCACAACTCCCTTCTGCATCGTGTCTTGGTTGAAGTCCTACAAGAAACTTTTGAAGCCACGTTGCTTCACGGCTTGCAATACTGGCTACTATATACTCTGCCTTTGCTGTGCTGAGTGCCCCTGTCGTCTGCTTCTTGTTCAACCATGAGATCAAACTGATCCCAAACTGAAGCAACAACCGGAAGTACTCTACCGATCCACTGCACTCCCTGCCTAGTCAAAGTCTGTATAATCTTGCAGCTTCACATTTCCATCCGAGGCATATCCCAATCCATATCTGCTTGTACCACGTAGGTATCTCAAAAAAATGTTTTGGTGTCAACTGATGTACATGTCTCAGAATCAAGGTAAAAGGTCCACATCCCAGTCCTTCTGACTGGCTTCCTTCACTGCGACAAGGGAATCCTCCCAAGAGGTCTCATATCTCCTCAAGCTATCTGAATATTTTGATCTAGACTCCTGTCTGTCAGTCCTGGAGAACGTCTCTCCCATCTGAATCTGAATCTGAATCTGAAGAGGAATACTTTTTGAATGAAAGTCTCTAAGCAACTGAATCTCTCTGAGATTAGGCTCACTCTGAGTTTGCATGCTCCCTCTGAAGCTTAACTCTCTCTGAAGCTATGGAATCATCTTCTTCCTCTGCATGTGCTGACCTCCTTTTCTCCTTCATTACATAAATGTGCACAAATCTATGTCTAGATAGTCTGCTTCATGTTGCCTCCTTCAACCATCATCATAGCTCCCTCTCAGAGCTATTACCTGTGACCTGCTCGGAACAAGAAACAAGACCAACAACATCTCCATGGTAGCCTCCATGGAATTTACAAGATAACCTTCCTGAAACAAGGTTAATAACCAAGGGCATCTCCTAGAGGAAATCAATTTATCTTGTAAACAAGTGCATTATTAATGTGAGCATTCACCTAATGGTAGTCATACCAACAATAAACAGGTGTTTACTAAACTAGTAATAGTGATAACAACAATAGAATTCTAAAGATTGCTATTCTAGTTACAACACTTACTTAACCTTCATCAATATAAAGAAACATCAAACTTGATATGCAAATTGCACTACCGGCTAAAGGACATACTCTTCATCCTGCTCTTCAACATCTGCTACATGTGCATGGTGCTTCTTCTTTCCCTTTTCATTTCTAAGAGGACATTGTGCAACATAATGTCCCATCTCCTTGCAGTTGTAGCATCTGATATTTAACGCATCCTTCTTGTAGCGTGGTTTCTTAGGCTTCTTCGGGATGCCTTCTTCCCTTTCCTCTCTCTTCCTCACTTGGGCAACAAGTGCTTGATTTTCATCATTATTAATCTTTTGTGATTTTGATATCAACTTGGATTCTTCTTGGGTACAGTCTATCCATAGCTTGTCAAATTTGGGCAATCTTCTTTTGGCGCAAATCCCTTGAACAAATGGGTCCCAAGAGGAGGGAAATCTATCGAGTGTAGTAGTCACGCGTTCAACATCTTCTACTGGATCTCCAATGGCTGCTAGCTGGTCCTTGATCTGTGAGACCCTCCTGAAATAGTTGGCTACTGTTTTTGAATTGTTCATGGTCACGTTTCTGAGTTGATGCTGTAGAGTAAGCCTGGTATTCTCACTTTCATAAAGTATGGTTAGGGCATCAAACATTTCCTTCGATGTCTTTAGTTCTAATACATTAGGTATCAGATGATCCTTTACTGAGTTTTTCAAGATCCTCTTGGCCTTGACCTCATTCTTCTTGAACTTTGCTTTGGCGTCTTCTTCTTCTGGTTCTGGAAGCACCTGCTTGACATGATCCAATAAATCATTCTCTTCTAGAATGAGGAGAACTCTATGATCCAGTATCTGAAGTTGTCTGCTCCATTCAATCTATCTTCAACTCTCATGCTGGTTGACATTTTTTCGCTAGTAGAAACCCTAGCCCTTGAAAAACCTCAATTTCTCAAACTTCACCAAACTGTACGTTTAGGGTTCCAGGGGGTGCGCTAGGGTAGGGTGCACTTCTCTGTGCAAGAATTATCCCCAATGTCCTTGGGAAAATGTTCAACGAGCTTGACAAGGTATTGTAGCTGCAGGGTGTCGTTGTATCGATCTTCCTTCCAGTGGTCAAACTGTTCTGAAGGTAACCAACTTTGATACCATGTTAGATTTTCCTTATTACAGAGCATTAGGTTACTTGTGTTCTTTTACTTCACTATCATTAACATATATATCATGTACTGAGCAGTAGCAACATAAACAAGAGACAAAAAGAACACAAGAGATTTATCCTGGGAAAACCCCAAATGGGGGAAAAGCCCAACAACCTTTCTTAGATAGATTTCGTTCACAAAGCAAGTCCAATCAGATAAACCCTAGCACAAGTGCTAGCTCAACCAGAAATACCACCACAACTGCAGCAACAACACCATACAAAGGTAGCGCACCTCCTCAAGGAGTAGCACACAAGAGAGAGATACCAAAAGACTGAACAAGAATAAACTGTGCAGCTGCAACTACTGTGTCACTTCCTCCAAACTTGCGCCTTGCTTCTGTGTAGTTGGGAGAGTGAGTGAGTGAACAAATGAGCCAAGACGTCCTCTATTTATAGTCTTCCTAGCCACTAGATTGGGCCGACTTCTTCTTTGGACATGTGTCTTTTCATTATTACTTTATTCTTTTGGGTCGACTTTTCTTCTAGGGTATTTTAATATCTGTCCAATGGATCTCTTGCTTCTGAAATATTCTCCGCATCTAAGAAAGGTCATCTAGGAGGGAAAGATCCTCCCGCAGCTACCAAAACATCAACAAAGAAAGCCAAACTGCTCTTCCAAAATAAAGTCAGAGAAAATATCTTTAAGCTTATAGGCCAAAATCTTGGTTATAATTTTGTACACAGAGTTGCATAAAGAGATAGGTTTGTATTCATTGAAAAATTTTGGATCATTTTTCTTTGGAATCAAAACTATAAATGTTTCATTCAAATCACTTACTCTTAATAGTGCTTCATGTAGAAAGTCATAGAAACCCAAATAGAATTTGTTGTCCAACATTTGGCCCCAGACTCTACTTTTTTGAAAGATTGGAACATTGATTTAAGTTCCTCTTTTATTAGTTCTAGATCTAGATCCTTATTTTGACGTTCATCAATCAACCATGGAAAGAAGGAAGCTACTTTTAGTATCGTTGCTATGTTAGACCTAGGGGGTTCTTGGGATAAACTTTTGAAGTGGTTTCCTCTTCATTTTGTGATTTCCAAGAAAGTTCTAACGTTTGAACCTTTTTTCTTTCTTATCTCCCATATAGTGGTTATGTTCTTCCTATGTTTTGCATAATTTTGAAAGGAATAGTGTTTTTGATCCTCTCTACCAGCCAAATAGCCCTAATTTTCAATCTCCACTATGCCTCTTAATGTTCCAACAATTTCCTTTTCAATCCCTCTAACAATTTTAATTTAGCATTCTCTTCTTTTGTTAAGATGCCTCTTTTGTTTCTTTCGTACAATAACTTGATCTGTTCCTTGGTCTTTGTCAGGTCTTATTGAACATTTTGTGCCTTTTCCTTGCTCAATCTACAACTATTTTCTAAACTTTTTTCTAAACTATCTCCCCTAAATTTGGGTCAAACTTCCTCTAGTTTTGAATAACGAGATTTCTAAATCCTCCTTATTCTAGCTAGGTATGGTTAAATAATCTTTTTTTCTATTTGTATCAGTGTAGGGAGGTGATCTGAAGATCCTCCTCCTACCCATGATTTCAGTCTACTTGCTTTCTCCAAAATCTTTTCTTCCACCTAAAATATGTGCAACCTTTTTGAAACCCCATCCCTACCTCTTCCAAGGTTTTTCCATGTTGGAATTAGATTAGCAGGTTCCACATCACAAATCCCCGGTTCTTCAAACATTTGAGAGAAGTAATTGGAAAAAAAATTCTCTAGCGTCACCCCCCCATACTTCTCTTTCCTTTACTGTTAGGTTTAAATCACCCCTCAAAATAACATTGTCATATTTGGCCATGCCTTGCAGTCTAAAATTATCCTAGAAAGCCTTTCTTTCTCCATAAGGACCATAAATATTGATGATGGAGATTACTTTTCCCAATTCCTAAGACCTTAATTTTGTACGGATGCTTATAACTAAAAATGACGAGGTAATAAGTTCCAATGATTCTTTCCACCCTGTTACTATGCCTCTTGACCGAAGTCACGACATGGGACATGGGATACATAGGTCATGTGGATATGAATATTCGATACGAGACACACCGACCCCTAAAATGCGACACAAGGGACACACACAGAGATATATATGTGCTTGTGTATTTATATTTTAATATATATATATATATATATATATATATATATATATATATATTAAGAAGATTACAAATTACAAATACAAAAATGAAATATAGACATAAAGATCCAAATTTTTTAAAACATTTAGAACATTTCTCATGTTTGATCAATGATGATAAACATAGGAACTTAGAATATTCTATACAGATAAAATAGAGGTTTAGAAATTAGAACCATAAACTTCAGTTTTCTCATTGAGCCATTTGATGTCATTAAAATGAAAATGTATTACATAGATATTGAATCACTGATACTATAGGTGGGAATGCCTATGGAAAATGCAAAATAGGGTGGATACTAGAACCGTAGATGGAATAATCTCATAGCCCATCAGTCGTACTCCTCCATGTCAGGATCATCATGATCACCACCACTACCACTTCTCTCTCATCTATCCTCCTCCTCCTTTATATCCAACCCAAGATTTGCATTTGTTGGTGTCGATGATGACCCCTCAAAGGATCACCATCATCAAAAGTGACTTGCTCTAGTGTTGGTTCATTAAGATTCAAGTTGGCTAATGCTAACTCAACGTTGTTGTACAAACCCATATCATTAGGAAATGCATCCCATGTCTTTTTCTTTCCCTTCAACTAGTAGTCCCTCATCATGTAAATAAGATGGAGGTTGGAGTGCACATACACCATTGTTTCTGCTCTGCACTGCTCAAGCCCACCCTTCTTCATAGTGTGTGAATTCCCATATGTGCTCCAAATCCTCTTGCCACAAGAGGATGAAGTAACTTGAGGGAGGAGCCTCATGGCTAAATTCTATACAATAGTGCACATTGCCCCATGAGTTCCCCACCAATCATAGGGGTTCTTAATTCTCCCGTATCTAAGCACATCATAGCCTCCAAATCTTAGAATGCCAGTGAAAAATTATACCAAGCCCTCCTCCACCTCATCAAAGGAAAACCCTATGAAGCCCTCCTACAAAGCGTTGGTGTTCAACATGTCGGGACATTGTTGGGGCATGTGTCGGACATGTGTCCTTGTTATAATATAATGGATGTGCTCGTTTAACCATAGACAATATCACTATTGTCACCTAACCATAGGCCGAAGCCACCCCCGAGCACTTTAACCTTGTTAGAGAATCTTTTCGGAAGAAAACCCTAGGCTGGATAGCCAAACAAAGGTGGCGCACCTTTCTCCAAGGATAGCGCACCAAGCAAGAGCAACAAGAGTTGATCAGAGAGTCCAAACCATAACCAAGAGAGAGTCCAAGCCAAAACCGAAATCTGCTAGCTGCAACGACAACTCTCCTCCAAACTTGCGCACAAACTGGCTAACTGCAGTGTGCACAAGTGCTGCTTTTGCCGTTCTGAGAATACTTGTCAGAATGAAGACTGGCCTCCTGTATTTATACTAAATTTGGTAGACTGACTGGGCCGACTTCTCATTCTAGGTGCCAATTTACTTAGTATATAATATTTCCTTTAGCCGACTTCTTCTCTTGGAGGCTAATAACCCAATACAAGTTATCCTCTTGAGCCGACTTGTCTTCTAGGGTCATTAGCCAACTAATTAGGGTTTCTTTTTGCTTCCCGGAATATTCTATTCTCGTCAGGTTTACACGTGGAGGTAACTACCTTCCGCAACTACCATAATATCAACACTCTCTCCTAGATAGGGAGGTATTGAAGGTAATGGTCTTGAGCACAAACATACCATTCACCCGGTAGCATCAACATAGTCGTATAGACTATCTCATGACTAGATCATGAGCACCATCATCACTATCAGTGTCATCAGCTGCATCATCTCTCGA
>ML781382.1:316032-335195 GCA_009831015.1 Picea engelmannii | reverse complement strand
TCTTGTGCACAACAAGTCCAAAGTTCTTCAAATGTGGGATACTCCTTCCTTGTGTTCATGCTTGCAACAAATGCATCCCATGTCTTGGGAAGACCATTGAGTACTATATTTACCAGTTCCTTCTCTGAAATGATCTCTTCAATAGCTTGTAGTTGATCTCTTAACCGAGAGATTATTACGAAGTATGATGTTATGCTATCATCATCATTCATCTTCATGTCACAGAGCTCATTCTTCAGACTCATTACTTTTCCAATGTTTCTGACTGAGAAGAGGTTTGTTAGGGCATCATACATATTCTTAGACAAATCAAGATGGGAGATGTAGGGTATCAAGTGGTCTTTTATAGAGTCCACTATGATACTCATGGCATTGATGTCATTGTCTTTGAACTTCTCCATAACTGCAACGTTCTGCGGTTCCTTCTCTTTTCCTTCTTCAAACTCTGGTTCCACAATCTTTCCTTTCACAATATCCAACACTTTATTCTTGGCAAGCATGAGATCAATCCTTGTCTTCCATGCTCTGAAGTTAGAAGCCCCTTCTAACTTGTTTTCTGACTTCATAGAGTAAGTCATGGTTGCTTTGACTTGGTCAACCCTAGATTTGACCAAAAACTCAAACGTGACGTCTTAGCTTGCTAAGAGTACCAGGAGGGGCGCTAGGCTAGGACACACTAGTCTATTCGAAAATTAGGTCAATCCCTTCACTTAAGGTGCCTCAACGAGAGGGTTAGGGTTTCATTGCTGCAGCAAAAACTGGTTGCAACTGCAACTGCAACTGAGCAAATCCTCCCAATCTATCTTCCGAAGATAGTGTGGGCCCATAACCTGTTAGAATATAATGGATGTGCTCGTTTAACCATAGACAATATCACTATTGTCACCCAACCATAGGCCGAAGCCACCCCCGAGCACCTTAACCTTGTCAGAGAATCATTTCGAAAGCAAACCCTAGGCTGGATAGCCAAACAAAGGTGGCGCACCTTTCTCCAAGGATAGCGCACCAAGCAAGAGCAACGAGAGCTGATTAGAGAGTCCAAACCATAACCAAGAGAGTGTCCAAGCCAAAACCGAAATCTGCTAGCTGCAACAGCTGCAACGACAACTCTCCTCCAAACTTGCGTAGAAACTGGCTAATTGCAGTGCACACAATTGCTGCTTTTGCCGTTATGAGAATACTTGCCAGAATGAAGACTGGCCTCCTGTATTTATACTAAATCTGGTAGACTGCCTGGGCTGACTTCTCATTCTGGGTGCCAATTTATTTAGTATATAATATTTCCTTTAGTCGACTTCTTCTCTTGGAGGCTAATAACCCAACACAAGTTATCCTCTTGAGCCGACTTGTCTTCTAGGGTTATTAGCCAACTAATTAGGGTTTCTTCTTGCTTCCCAGAATATTCTATTCTCGTCAGGTTTACATGTGGAGGTAAATACTTCCCGCAGCTACCATAATATCAATAGTCCTAGCATGTCATGTGCCTAACAAGTGGGATATGGACATGGAGGCCTTGGGGGGCGTGTCCTGTTTCCTAGCTCTCAACCTTCAATTTGAATCTAATGAACAAAAGGATCA
Source organism: Picea engelmannii (assembly GCA_009831015.1). Taxonomy (NCBI): domain Eukaryota; kingdom Viridiplantae; phylum Streptophyta; class Pinopsida; order Pinales; family Pinaceae; genus Picea; species Picea engelmannii. The sequence goes on along the minus strand of ML781382.1, from coordinate 333,617 downwards.
ATCTTATAAGCAAGAGGACAATATTGCCATTGATTTTGTCCCCTCAAACATATTCTCCTGAATCATTAGTACATTTGGCATGTAAGTGGTAAAAGGTCTTTTGAGGGATAACTTCTTGTGGGCACCCCCTACCCCTTTCGCTTTCAAGGAAAGGACATTCATGGGTTCACCCTATTAGAGGCACTCCCTGCTCTAAGGGAACCCTTTATAGTCATTTGTTTTCCTTCTTTAACTTCTTTTTTGGATTTCTTTTATGTTAATGACAAGTAAGATTTCCGACCGACTATAGAGGGTTTCCTAGGATCTAAGGCCAGACCTCCCTCTATCCCCATATCTTCTTTTTGAGTAGTTTCCTTCCTAGGTCTTAGCTTTTAACAGGACAATTCCTTCCTTCTACCTCAAGAGTAGTTTCCTCCATCTCATTGATTGAACTACTTACTAAGGAAAATTCCTCTGAGCTCTAAACCCCCTTATCTAACTGAGTTGGACCCTTGGGTAATTCTTCTAATACAGTAAGAGCTTTGGGCGCTTTCCTTTGATCAGTAGCACTGAAATCCCTGGCCAAAGGAGGGACTGAAATTGGGGATTTCTTTAAAACACATTCTTTTGAAGTATCTATCTTTGTGGAAGATAGAGCAGGGGCAATGAAGATCACTGGTCTTACCTTTTCTCTGGTGTCGCCCTTGGAATTTCATTCCTTGAACTTGCTTCTGTACTCCCCAGCTTCAGCGTTTCACACTTGCTTGTTGAAGTATTCTCACTGCCACCCTTCCTTTGTTCCTCTTTTGCTCCCTCTTTTATTGTTACTTTGTTCGGTTCGGCATAACCTTCCACCAAATTGTCCATGACTTCACCTTTTTTGACTTACATTCTTTGAAATTATCAAGGACTCTACTGGAATCTTTTTTTTTTTCTTCCAGACCCACCTTCTCTCCGGTCTGGAGCACTCTTTCCATATATGTCTGGAAGAAAAAAAGAGAAGATTCCAGTAGAGTCCTTGAAAAATTCAAAGAATGTAAGTCGTGCCAATTTGTACATTTGAACGGAATTTTGCAATAATCCAGAGGTTGGGTGAATTTCCACTTACCCCTTACAATCTCCAATTCCTCTGGCAAACTGTCCTGAAGGTCAGGTTCCATCAAGATTTTTATAACCTTTGTATCCATTTTGGATTGAAAATCAGTCTTTAGATCAATGAACTTACCCAACCCATCCCCCAGAGCCTTCAGTGCAGCTTTATTCCATAATTCTATCGGTAAGCCAGGCAGCTTCACTCACATTGGCTCCACAAACATAGTTTCCTTTTGAGGATCAAACCCTTGCCGCCATCTCCTTAAGTCTAGTAAGAAATGACCCAAGAACCACCTTTGTGCTAAAATTCTCTCCAGATCAGCTCCAGAACGAAACTCAAATACAAGCCAACCATGGATAAGAGTATGAAACTTCGCTATATGCCCCAATAGCTAATACCAGACCTTCTCCATCCACAAATGCAGAGAACCTTCCGAAACTTCTATTCCCATGAACCGCTCAATTAGGGATTTTTCCATTAAGGCAATAATTTTTTCCATGCTCATGTCCTTGCCCAAGACCAACCTTACCTTATCTTTTCGTGCTATAATACACTTCTGCTTTTGATTACTCCCCAGAAAATCTAAGTTTGAGAATTTCTCCTTCCTCCTGATATCTTCCTCACCCCCACACAGCAATTCTTCCTGGGATAAAGCTCGAAACCCCCACCCAAGATTTGATCCTTGCATGGAGGTTAGCTTACTCCCAAAACTCTGAAACTCCTTCAGCTCCTCGCAGGTGTGGAATGTTTTGGCCTCCCCTTTTGCTGGCTATAGTATGCATCCCCCACCTCAATACAGTGGGAATTAACTTTCTCACTGACAGCCCATCCTTCTATCTCTGATGTTTTTATGGTTTGTACCTCACTGACATCATTGGAGGCCTGGGATCTTACCTTTTCACCCTGCTCGAAGTAAAAGTTCGGTACCTCCTTCCCTTTTGGGTCATCCACCAAATGTTTTGAATCTCATAAGGTTCTAGTTAGGCCGGGGCCTTTGTTAATCTCTTCACTATAAGCTCTAGACCCTTTCCAAATTTCGATTAGCTCATCTCTTGAGCTGAAGATAGACTTTTGGAGTACCTCCTCCCCGATTAGTTGACTAACTCTTCCTCCATGATGGAACAGTATTGCAATCAACTGGAAAGGATGTTGTCAGCTATGGAAATACTATATAGTATATAGTACAAACTGTTCATATATATCTGAAAAGTAAATAACTGGATTTTAACAATGCAAAACAGCTCCGTTACAAAAAGATAGCCTGAAAATGAAGCTAGACTTCAGCTGGATTAAACCAGGCATTTGAAATCGCATAATGAGAACATGGCTGCTCAAACATAATGTCCCACTGGTCAACCAACATCCTTGTTAAACTTTCTTGATGGCCAAATTACTTGCTAATCTTTATCAATGGTGGACATTACAAATATGTATGTACTATGCACCCTACAAATTCTTTAATATACTATGTCACCTGAGCACTTCGTTATGTGGTATGATCAACATTGTTAGCGGATGGTTCAAAATGAGGATTAATTTGCTCACAATTATCTTATTTATCTTGGTGTTTTAGGAATGGATTATCGTTGGATCCAAACAAGATATCCTTTGCAGAGATGATGGAAGACGATGTGCAAGTTTCTAGGGAGGAAAGAGCTTTCCGCTTATGGATCAATAGTCTTGGTATTGACACATTCATCAACCATGTTTTTGAGGATGTTAGGAATGGGTAAGTTGGTCTTCAATCATGACTTTGGCAGTTGAATTTTACATTGTTTTCTTTTTTTATTTCCCTGGCATTTTTATTGGCGGGTGTTTCACTTGGATCTTCCACATTGCTTAGATTTCCATATTTGATTTTGTCGTCTTCTGTAGGACAATTCCCTGGGTTCTTAAATATTTCTATTTGTATTGTGCTTTTCTTTGTCATAGATGGGTTCTGCTTGAAGTACTTGACAAAGTGGTCCCAGGGATGGTAAATTGGAAGCAAGCAAGCAAACCTCCAATAAAGATGCCATTCAGGAAAGTAGAAAATTGCAATCAAGTAATCAGAATTGGAAAGCAGCTGAACTTTTCACTTGTTAATGTTGCTGGGAATGACATTGTGCAAGGAAATAAAAAGCTCATTCTTGGTGAGTCTTTGATTATATATGGCTTGTTTTATTTACCTATTTCCGTTTGCACATCTTAAAATATATTTTAACCTATGTCACCTCTCTCTGATGACATCAATACCATTAAGGTAATTATCATGGTCATGGTATGCTGTTGGACAAAAGGAATGCCTTGGCTGAAATTCTAAGCAGTCTGTGGAACTTACTCGTACCAAAACATAGCGGGAGAACCATAATAGTTGACTGCTAATGAGAACAATCCATCAACTTAAAATATACAAGTTAAAGTTTACTCCAAGAACACTTTAAGTTTAAACAATTGATAACATGTAATTACGTTCAAAATGAGTTCTGTTTCACAGAGTACACTCTTGATTGAAGACCAGTGAAATTTACAGGCATGACTGGTTGTGAGGCGCATGTTTACAAATCAAAAAATACATTTTGTATCTCTACTTTTATCATCCTAAACTTGTTTGGTTCAACAATAATTGTTTGTCAATTAAACATTATCAGCTGTTTAAAGTTTAAAGTTTAAACAATGGATAATATGTAATTAAGTGCAAAAATGAGTTCTGTTTCATAGAATATAGTTAAAATCCTAAACTTGTTTGCCTTCAACAATCATGTGCTTTCTTTTAATTAAGCATTATCAGGTGTCTTGAATTGATACCTTCTCAGCCCTTTGAAATTGCTATCAGCCTGTAAGATGTTTAGAATCTATATTGTAACAAATCCAGAAATTAAAGCATGTTCTTTTTGTTGCTTAAAACCACTTGGACAATAATGTGTTTGTGCTTGAATTGGTAAAAATAACAAGTTTTTTATTTTCAGCATATTTGTGGCAATTGATGCGGTACAACATGCTTCAGCTGCTCAGGAATCTCAGGCTACGTTCTAGTCGTAAGGAGATATCGGATCTTGTTATAATGAATTGGGCAAATGCAAAAGTTAAAAATACAGGCAGAACATCTCAAATGGAGAGCTTCAGGGTATGGCATTCTCTATCTCCACAGGTTATTTTATTGCATTTAAAAAGGAAACTTCATAGAGTGGGGTCCTTTTTTGTTGAAAATTGAATTGAATTTCTTTTGTAGTATTTGTTGTTTTCAGTTGTCTTGAAATATTGAAAACGATTTGTTTCAGGATAAAAGTCTTGCAAATGGAATATTTCTCCTTGAACTACTGAGTTCTGTGGAACCTAGGGTTGTGAACTGGTACATTGTCACAAAAGGCGAGAATGGTAAGTGCTTATCAGTGGGGATAATATATGTACTTATTGTATATGCAATAGTTATATTGCTTGAGAGAGAAACATACCTCATTTTTCTCTTGAGCATTTTGCTTGAGTTGAATTGATAGGAAACGGTTGTTTTACATTGAATTCAATATCAGCAAATAAAAACTATTCTTCTATAAACAATATAAGTTGGTAGATATTGATCTCCGTCAACTTTATTTTAAAAGAGATTTTCTCCTATGTAAAGATGGATGCAAAAGACTAAATAGAGAACTACACTTTTGTTTGTTAAATTTGTCGTGGATCTATTATGCAAGAATTCACATATCTATCTATTTATTTTAGTATTTTGATACAGCTAAACTGATAGAAATTTATTAATTTATGCTGACTTATTAGGTATTAGGAACTGATTTTATCTGCAAAAGCAATATCAATTGGTAGTTACAAACTTTCAAGTAGTCTGTTAGCTTGAAATAAGAGTTCCCTCTGCTGTCTCTTGGATTGCCAATTGTTTGTTTATAGTCTCATTGTTTTGGAGGATTTTATGCTATTTCTACAGAGGAAGAAAAGAAGCTGAATGCAACCTATATAATCAGTGTGGCAAGGAAGCTTGGATGCTCGGTTTTCCTTCTACCTGAAGACATTGTTGAGGTATTCTATTGAAACTATTATTTTCTCTGTAGAAGTGGTAATATGATATATCATTTAGATGTAAAATTTTGTCAATTTTTGCTTTTGTTCTATTAACCATCCTTAACATCTCAACTCACCAATATTGAAAATACAAATATGCAGGTCAATCCTAAAATGATACTGATATTGATTGCAAGCATTATGCTTTGGAGTCTTACAAAACAAACCAGTGAAGATGCAGGAATTTCAGACAGTGAAAATGGAAGTGTAACCGGCAGTTTCTCAAATCTTATTATTGATGACAGTACTTCAGAGGCTTCTTTACCACTTGATAATGGAAGTGAATCGGCAAGTGAACATTCCTTTGAGGAGAGTAGAGGCGGTGATTGATTATTTTATCGATTTTGCTTTGGACAAAAATGTTTCACATTTTTTGACTACAAATCATAAAGCCTGGCCATGGTTCTGGGCCTTGCATGGAAAAGCACACTACCCAGTAAGATAATTTTGTACCTATATTTGGACTCACATGGACCATGTAATCTAGTTCCAAAGAGTTCAACAAAATGTGTTTGAATTCCACAAAAGAAAAGGGAAAATCAGAGTTCTGTAAAGTAACATATCTGGCTGTGGATCATCTCGGTGATTGTTTTGCATTTCGGACAAGGTCGATTCTTGTCATAACTAGGAATCGGCAGGTGATTAATGAGTACAGTAATGAGTAAAGTGTAACTAGTCTGAATATGGAACGATCCACAGTATTAATTTCTTTTTCTCTGGAAGTCATTTCATGTTTTTTTAAATGGCATCCAACAGTTTCCTCAGAACAGAAAAGTTTATAGCTGTCACAGCAGTGTATATTTGTAAAATATTATTCCATTACAGTTTATTTTCAAAATTTCATTGAGATATTCAATTTGATTGGGAAAACTTCATGTGCATTTTCTTTCCTATCAAATGGTCCCCTCTCCTGTACAAGAAGCTTCTAATTTCAGGTAGGTTGACAAAATACATGTGCATATTTGGTTTATTCAGGTATGTTGACAAAATACAAGCAATCTATGATCAATCTAGTATTTGCAGATTCAATTGACGTTTATGAACTAAAATGTTAGATTTTTCAGTCTATATTGAGACCAACAATTTCATTATTGTTTTAATTTTGCGTGTGGTCAACTCTTTTTTAGTCTGTACACCAGTTGCCTTTATATATGCAAGCAATCATATGTCAATTTGATTGCAGAATGAGGTTTAACCGAGTTCTTTAACATTTACTGACAAGGTGTGCTTTTTTAAAAGCAGGTTGGAGTACTGAATTAATAATGAACATCTCCATTTTATGCACCACACCCACTCTTAGAGATGTCTTATCAAATTCATATGTTTCCAATCCATAATGGCATCCACAAATCTGTTTTGGCACTAAGGATTTTGGTCACATTTACAATTCACAGCCTATTGTTTTGCCATCCTTTTTTACAGAATAGGTAAAGAATATTTTGTATTGATCCTTGATTTTGCTTAACTAGGAGTAGGGTTCAATTTTGAGGAGAGTTGTTTGTGTTGGGGTGATCTATATTTAACTCGATGTTTATGCTTTTATCCTCGGCAGGTAGAATTAAACCAACTTTGTACTATAAATCCATGCTGTTATGCCATATGAAATTAAGTGAAAATACTTTTGTGTGAATCTCTGTGGTTTCATCTTTGTGCACGTTTTCTTTGAAATCTGACACCACTTGTGGATATAAGACTTGATCTCCATGCTGCTATGCCATACGAAATCAAGTGAAAATACTTTTGTGTGAATCTCTGGTTTCATCTTTGTGCACGTTTTCTTGTTGAATAATAGACACCTTCAGTTTTGGTATGCTTATGGTACAAGCCTAAATGCTAGCAACTTTGAAATATCCACAGGGTTAAGAGAAACAATATAAATATTGAATAAACAATTGAATAAGATATAGGAGATGGTGAATGTATGTTACAAAGGTAGATTATATACTGGTATTCAAGAAGGGTTATAATCCTTTGCGTATTATCAATTGTAAACTATCTACCTCTCTACTATATACTATCTATTATATTATGTATTTTTCTTTTTGAAAATGCAACCTACACCATATTAAAAAATATGCAAAAGACAAGGAAACTTATTTAATTCATAGGTATACGAATGCCTTTGTTTGGAATAATACATTAGATTTATGTGAGGTGCATTCTAGCAGAGAATAGTAAGTTGACTTGAAGCAGGAAGGACAACTTGAAAAACAAATCCAAAATATCTATACAAAATTTAGATCTTTGAAATATATCATTGCATCTCTTTTTCAAAAATAAATGAAGATTTACCAACTCAACGCAGTGTTAGATTCTGAAGAGAGAATTTTGAACCAAGTTTTACAATCACCAAGGATGGAAACTCTCTAATGCAAATGGTTGATTAACATATGTTCAAATCTTGTGTGCACCATGTCCCAACTAATTGTTGTTTATAGTCCTAAAATGTGCTTTATTGTCTCTTGTTCATTGCAAAAGAGGTAAGTGAAGTATGGAAGTGCGACTTAGAAAGCCTAGCTTGTGGGAGGTCCTTGATATACAACCAACCAAGCAAATGGTTAGAGTTCTTTGACTTTTTCATAAAGCGATCAACCATAAAAACAAACATTAAACTTATACAAAATATGCTTACATAAATGTCCCAACTTTTATCCTTTCCTAGTAACTAAGCATAAGAAATCCTTGGAGACTTTACCATTGTTGATGGCTAGTAACCAAGGTAAACCACTGATGCCTAAGTTCCAAGTACCTTGCTTCGATGGAATCAAGAGAGTTGAACCCGTGACCTCCCCAACTTGGGGAAGAGATCCCACCCTTGGTCGATGACCACTTGAGCTAACCCTTGAGGCTAAATATCCAACTTATCTTTATACAAAAAATATTAATCACTGGTTTTTGACTAAGGAGGGTCAACCCCCTATTGTTCCATGTTAAAAGGGTCATTACTTTTGGTCGTTAGAGTTGACAAGCACCTCAAAAATCCCTTTCACTTGCATAACACTTAAATGGAAAACAACTTGCATTGCAACCCCTTTGTAAGGTTTTCCTTGTGGTACATTGATCTCCCCCTTATAAGTCTTTGGTGGTCTTGAAACACTAATACTTCTTTCATTGACATCTTTCATGTTGTCGTCACTGTGCTTTAATTATGGCTTTGAATTAGAAAAATGAGAACATCTCTTGAATTTTGTGTCTAGTCAATGGCATGAGTTCTTTGAATTTTAACCAAAGAGCAGTTAGCAATAAGAAGCAACCTTTTTCTCTTGACCATCTTCTAGTATTCCTAATTCATTATTCTCTTGATTCTCTAGCCCTTTGGTTCCCTAGTTTTTGAACATGACAATTTTTTATTTGATGATTATGAGCATGATGAACTTGACATGCTTAGGGATAGCCTCTTTCATACATTACTGATTTGACATGCTTAGGGAGCTTTTGAACGAGATCCATTTCAATGCACACCTAAGGGCTTGCTTTGAAAGCAACCTTCCATATATCCCTTATAATCGATGTGCTAGATTTTGCAAGAATATTGTTAATAAACACCCTAACAATGTTGGGCATGTTTGTGAACTCCACAAAAAGGGGTTATTTGAATTTACCAACATCCTTTGAGTCGAAGTCATCCAACTAGGGTTGAATATATGTTGGAGAACTTGAAATATTAAAGTCTCCTTAATGAAGAATGCTTTGAGCATATTGCATGGATTTGAAAATCACCACCACATAATAATATCCCAAACCCCTATAAGTTTGCAGGCAATATCTTTTTTAATCCAATTATATTTACACAAATATAAAAATATAGATGAAGTCATTTTTCATTTAAGAAAATAAAGAAATACCCCACTTTGTTTGAGCATTTGAGCAGTTTTAGTGAATGCCAAATCTTCATTAAACACATACTCAATCACTCCCTCCTCCATGTACATATAGTTAGCTTCCATTGAGTCTCTCCGAATAAGCTTCAAGCCAACATCAAGCCAACATCTTCTTTCTTAGGTGATGGTCAACCTCCAATTTTTACTTCCCCTCTTCTACAATTTCAACCACCATTTCCTTTTTATCTACAACACCGTGATTTCTTAGATAATTCATCTTAGGGCTTTGAAATGCCATGTTGGGAGGCTCCATGTTATTTTCACTAGAATGGACCATTTTGTAGAAGGGATAACATTTGTCTCCTTTCAATGGAATCACTTACAAGTTTATGGAAAATGACCACGAATCAAAAGTTGTACTGTGACATTTTTTAAAGTACCAAATTTGGGAACAATTGATGGCTTCAATGTTCACATTAGGTCAAGGTTAAATGAAATATTTTAGTGGAGAAACCAACATAACATCAACAAACTTATTGGTACAATCATAATTGATGAGTATTGGTATATCTTTTATTTTTCCATGGATCTTCATAGCTTTACAATGCCTACTTTCTTAAGCAATGGCTAGGGACAAATTGGAAAGTTGTTTCCATGAACCTTCACCATTTTCATTTTCATTGTCTAAATTACAATCATGATATTATTTTGTTTATTGTTACCTAACAATTTGTCCTTATAACTAATAATTCTTAATAATTCTTTAGTCCAATCACATTGAAGATCAACAATAAACTCTTTGACGACATTCTAGAAAGAGATGACACTCCTCATTCTCCGGTGAATCTTTTTATTTATTTATCTTTGATTATATTAGTATGTGCAATGCTTTAATGTAGTTTATGTTCACTATTGAAGGTGGAAAATGTATGATATTAGTTTTAATGTTTTGACAACTTAAAAGTTAAAAGTTGTATATTGATGTCAATAATTTATGAGTGATAGGGGTGGCAGGTGTGGACAAAGTCATCATAGATTCCAAGGGAAACCAAGAAGAAAAAATAACTTGAGGGGGTTGGGGCCACCATGAACAATGATGTCGAGGCACTAACCCTTTATAAAGGCCTCTTGCTTCTTAAATCACAAAGGATTCATGTGGCAACTATTGTGGGGGATTCTATGGTCACTTAAGCAATTATAAATGAATCTATCCCCAAATGGTGAATACTAGGTTGTCTAGGGTGACGAATCCTTCAAGAATCTTAGGGCTTTGATCAACTAGAATTTTATCATGTCTTGAGGCATCGAAAGGCTCTTGTAGGTGAGCAAGCCATCTTGTGTTCAACATTGCATTTGGAATGTTATCAAACAATCGAAGGGGAGTCATTTCCAATTTCCCCCCTAATATTATTATGGATTTGATGGACCAATTAATACCCAACTACTTGGTAGGCAATTCAAGGATGAAATGATCACTAGCTATGAAGTGAAACCATTTCACCATTATATTCCTTTGCTCACTTGTGGGATATGTTATTTGGTGCATGTCATAACAGTGCAATGAGAAATGTGGGTTACTCATGAGGGGCAAGTGTATTTTCTTATGGCTCTTGAGCTTGTGGATTTTCCATGTCTTGGTTATGGGTGTTTTGGCCGCACAACTGATTGCTCAACTAGGTAAAAGAGGGAACACTCCCCCCTCCCTTCTCTCTCTCTCTCTCTCCAAATTCATGTTCTTCTCACCTTTGGTCTTGGTTTGTAGCAGCTCTCTTGAGATTTCGAATGGCACATTGTCATTTCAAATCTAGGTGTCATGTCCTCTGTGAGTTGCGTGAGTTCAAAAAATCATTGAAGCCGTGTGCACAAGGGACACTTGAAGCTCAATGTGGCATTATCAATGATCTAGGTGGATATTGGTGGCCACCCACCTATTCCAACTGGCTCCTCATGTCCTTTTTTTATTCAACACATCTTTCTGTACTGCTTTATAATTGTGAGTTCTACACTTCCGGGGTTGTCGAAATCCTCACACATTCCCCAGGGAGATACGGGTGGCCTTTCGCCTAATCCAACTAGCTTATTTCGTATGTTTTCATGTCAACACATCTTGTTGTACTTTCAGGGATGTTTTGGGGCCCTAAACATTGTTTTCTTGGCTCGTCACAGTAAGACTATAGACAGAGTCAAAGTTTGATGACATAATGTGTAGTTCTATGAAAGACCTTTCCAACGGGCTATCACGCGCCTAAAACGAAGGTCTTATGCAAAAGTTACGACCCTAGGAAGTTGAGGTACCAAATTACACCAACTTACCCATAGGGCCCACATGACTTTTGGTGTTTCACCTTCTAGGATTAGGTTTTTGGATGTCTATGTTTTTGGCACTCATGAGTAATATGAAAAGGGCCTCTGGAGCCTCATTGTAATCCATTCTGCTTAGACGGATGCGCATAGCAGCCACACCTCTTCTCAGAGATAACTACCACCATTCGAGCAAGTTTCAATTATGTAGTTTTACAGTTTCAGCCTATTTCATTATTTAATAGAAGATATTGTTCAATGGATATTTGTGTTATTCTTCCTATCGTCGTGTTTATGGTATTCAGTTTGTTAATCAGTTCGTTCCGCTCCTAAATCCGAATTAGTGGTATCAGAGCGGTCCGCTCTTCATTTATTTTTCTTCGTGCATGTCCTCGACAAGGTCTGGGTACAAGAAGTTGGGAATCGAACCAATCGAGCCATTACCAGATTGGTCGCGCTGAGCCCGACAACAACCCATGGGAGACAAAAAGAAAGATGATGGAGTAGGAGATCCTATTAAAATGTTACTCGAGGAATCCCTCACGCGACAAAGGAACGAAATGATGGACAATTTCGTGTAGATCCTTTGATGGTTGCCCACGAAAGAAGCATCTTCATCAAGGGGCCATGAAACCCCCTTCAAGGTACAGTGAAATTTTGATATTCCATTATTTGAAGGACTGATAGATGCAAATGTTGTAGATAAATGGTTGAATCTGCTCGAAGGATATTTTTCGGTCCACAATTTTTCCAATAGGGAAAAGATCACTTTTTCACTCCTCAAGGTCATTCTCCACATTAAAGATTGGTGGGATACTTACTCTGAGCAAAGGGCCGTGGAGGAATCTATAATTTTTGTGGTGGCCCCTACATGGGATTCTTTCTGGGACACCATGAAAGAACAATACTACCCTGTTGGAAGCTACGAGGACCAATACACCAGATGGACCACCCTACGTCAAGAAAGGGACCAGACAGTACTAGACTTCACCAATATTTTCCATACCCTACGCACCAAATTGGGTATCAAAGATTCTGAGCGTCATATGGTGCTAAATTACTGCGGTTTTTTGCATAGACACATTCAAATAGAAATGGAGTTCTTGGACATCGCCTCATTGGGCACGTCTTATAGATACGCTGTCAAGATCGAGCAGAAATTTAAGTAGAAATGGAGAGATTTTGGTTCCACAAACCCCTCACAGCCGAAGCAGGGCAAAGGCAACCCCGACCCACACATCAAGGGACCAAGTCGAGATGGTCGTCCTCAGGACAATCCGTCCAAGCCATAACACAATAAGGGCAACGAGAAGACGAAGGACACAGGAAAATGGTGTGAGTACCATAAAAGTCCTTGGCACAACACCGACGAATGACACTCCAAGCAGTCCCTCGTGGCTAAGCTGAAGGCTTCCGACTTAGAGGATGATACTGATTCCGATTCAAATCCTGAAGGAGGGAAGCAGATTATCAATGATGAACCCAGTGCCACGGTCGCTACCACCAAAGTCCGGCCAAGCGAACTAGAAGAAATAGAGGAAGGGGAACACCTATTTCACTCACATATGTGGTTCAAAGGGTCTTTGATTCATTTCATTTTCGACAACGGTAGTCAGAAGAACCCGATTTCAACATAGGTCGTCAAGCGACTGAACCTACCAACGACACCACACCCGCAACCCTACACCATCGGCTATCTTTGTCAAGGAAGATATTTCCGTGTCATCCAACATTGTCGTCTTCCCTATGACATCAAGCCTTTCAAAGATGAGGTACTTTGTGATATTGCTCCCCTTGAAGTTTGTGATGTTCTTTTAGGACAACCATATTTGTGGAAGCGTCATGTTGTGTATGAGTCTAGACCCCACATTGTTATTATTACTTTGGGTATAAAATTGTACAGGATCCCAAAGGTGGCACCGCCTACTGCTATTTCTTTAATCTATGCTAAGCAATGCAGTAAGGTCATTTCATAGACCTAGAAGTTCGTCTTCTTTGTGATCCGTGCTCATGATAAGCAGAAGTTCGTCACCACATCTGTGGCCTCTACACAATGCCTCTCTTTGTAGCAGAAGCAAGTGGACGGGATCGTGGAAGAATACAAAAACATCTTCGTCTCACCTGCAGGGGTACCGACACACTGCCAAGTCAAGAATCCAATTGATCTGACCCCCGATGCACCTCTACCTAATGGACCAGTCTATAGGCGCTCGCTGATGGAGAATGACGAAATCTGGCATCAGATCCAAGAGCTTCTTCAAAAGGGGCACATCAGACACAACTCCACCCCTTGCAGAAGCCCGATTGTACTCGTGCAAAAAAAGGATGGGACTTGGCGACTCTGCATTGATTACAAAGCCTTAAACAAAATCACAGTCAGGAACCGCTACCCCATTCCAAGGATTGATGACCTTCTTGAACAACTCAAGGGGGAAAATTTCTTCAACAAGATTGACCTGAAGTCTGGCTACCACTAGGTTCTCATTGAACCAACTGATGTCCGGAAGACAACCTTCAAGTCTAAAGAAGGTCTCTATGAATGTCTAGTCATGCCCTTTGGCTTAACAAATTCATCGACCACTTTCATGAGGTTGATGGACGATGTATTGAGACCCTTTACCAACTCCTTTGTGGTAGTATATTTGGATGGCATCCTCATCTTCAACAGAATGTGGGAGGTACACATGCGGCATATTCAACAGGTTTTGAGCACTTTGTGATAGCACAAGCTTTATGACAACTTGGAAAAATGATCTTTTGGCATGAACAAGGTCCAATACCTGGGCTACATTGTTGATGAGCATGGGGTATATGTTAATCCAACTAAGATCCAAGTCATCCGTTACTGGCCAACCCTGACCACACTGGCCGAGCTTTAGAGCTTCTTGGGACTAGCCAATTTCTATCGATGGTTCATGTTGGGATTCTCCCATATTTCATGGGCACTCAACCAGGTGACCAAGGGCGGTGGTAGGGCCAAGTTCGTGTGGGGGAAGGAGAAACAATGAGCATTCAATGATCTGAAACATCGTTTGTGCTCAGTTCCAGTACTCTCCTTGCTCGATCTGCAACAACCATTCGAGATTGAGACTGATGCATTTGACTATGTTGTGGGCACAACTCTCACTCAACATAGGCATCTGGTGGCATACCATAGTGAGACACTCTCCGATACTATCCAAAAATACCCCACCTATGACAAGGAGATGTATTCCATTGTACAAGCCTTCCGTTAATGGAAACATTACATTATGGAGAAAGAGACGATCATACACACTGATCACAAGCCTCTTTAGTTCATACAGACATAGGGGAAATTGCATAACAACCACCATCATAAGTGGTCCACCTACATGCAACAGTTCCATCTCAACATCAAGTATAAGATAGGTATCTCTAATCATGTCGCTGATTGCCTCATTCGACCTCCTGTGGTTGCACTCACCACTATGCTCCATTCCCATGGACATGAAACATCGGAGTGGCCCCAAATTTACCAGCAAGATCCAGACTTCGCCACCACATATCAACTCTTGGGTACAGGAACCACTGTCACTGATTTTCACATTCATGATAGACTCTTATGCCACCTGGGCCATCTTTGTGTTCCTACAAGTGAGCGTGCAAAGATTATTTTGGAAGCCCACTACAGTCAGGTGGCAGGACATTTTGGCGTAGAGAAAACTATGGTCGTTCTTCAGAAACATTTTTATTGGCCAAAACTTAGACAAGATGTCAGCAAGTATATAATATCTTGTACCGCCTACGCCATCACCAAGCCAACCATCAAGAAGCAAGGCTTATACACCCCTCTTCCTATTCTTGAGAAGTCGTGGGAATCCATCTCCATGGATTACATGTTTGGTTTGTTGTCCACCAAGCATGGAAATGGCTACGTGTTTGTGGTCGTTGATCGGTTTTCGAAGATGGCCATCCTCGCAGCCTCTAAGAAGAATGTCACAGTAGCATAAACTGCCAAGATATTATTCGAACGTGTTTGGGTCCACTTTGGGATACCACATACCATCATATCCGACCGAGACAACAGGTTCCTCAACACCTTTTGGTCAAGTCTCTGGTCTCTATTGGACACCAAACTCACAAAATCCACTGCTTTCCACCCCGAAACCAATGGCAAAATTGAGGTCGTCAATTGGATGATTGTGCACATCCTGCACATGTACAATTCTAGGCATCTCCCTACATGGGACGGGAGTCTCCCATATGTCCAACACAACTACAACAGGGCTCTCCATAGTTCCACCGGCCATATCCCATTTCAGGTGGGTCTGGGATTCCAACCCTTGGGACCCATTGATGTTACACTTCCTCTTTCCACCACACAGAAAGACTCTTCCCCTGATCAGTTTGCGATCAACAAAGCCACTAGATTCATTGAGAGGATTTAGCACATCCGCCAACAGGTCCAGGAGATTTTGTAGAAATCTAATGCTAAGTACAAGCAACGTCGTGATCAACACAGGGTACCACACCCGTTTCAGGTTGGCGACAAAGTCTGGTTACATTTGCTCATCGTGTCCATTTTTGATTCATAACGTCTTTCTGTACTGCTTTATAATTGTGAGTTCTACACTTCTGGGGCTATCTGAAGCCTCACACATTCTCCAAGGGGATACGGGTGGCCTCTTGCCTAATCCAACTGATTTATTTTGTATGTTTTCATGTCAACACATCTTATTGTACTTTCAAGGCTGTTTTGGGGCCCTAAACGTTGTTTTCTTGGATCACCATAGTCAGACTATAAACAAAGTTACATTTTGATGGTGGAATGTGTAGTTCTCTGAAAGACCTTTCCAATGTGCTATAACACGCCTAAAACAGAGGTCGTATGTAAAAGTTACGACCCTAGGAAGTTGAGGTACCAAATTACACCAACTTATCCATAGGGCTCACATGAATTTTATTGTTTCACCTTCTAGGGTTAGGTTTTTGGATGCCTAGAGTTTTGGCATTCATGAGTAATATGAAAAGGGCATCTGGAGCCTCATTGTAATCCATTCTGGTTAGATGGATGTGTTGGTTGTGGAGCTTGATTATCTTCCTGATTTAGAGGTCTTTTACTTTCAGCCGTGTTTATACCCCATGAAGTATTTACACCCCAGAAGTATGTACACTCTTCCATGCGGGGGAGTGTAGAGGGGGCATACCCCCTCTGTGGAGTCCGGGGGGGCTATCCCCGCGGCTGGGGGGTTTGGGGGCAAGCGAGCCCCTAGTGAGGGTTCGGGGGCGAAGCCCCCAAAGGAAAAATTGCCTTGTAAATGTATATTGTAATTTCATTGTAAATCTGGACCGTTCATTATAAGGTCTCATATCTAATGATAGAGATTATGTTAGGGTTTTTTTCCCTAGAAGGCAACCCTCTTTTATGAGGGAAATGTATTGCGGCTATGGTTGATGGCGAGTATTGTATTCTGAGATAGGAGACTGTGAGAGAAAGAAGAGGAAGTTACAACGGGTTTGCTATAGGTTGTATCCCTTCATATGCTGGATAATAATAAATGAAGGACCTGACAATTTCTCTGGTGGACGTAGCCCACACTGGGTGAACCACGCAAATATTTGTCTCTATTGTATTATGTATCTTCTGTGCTTTGTTTCCACATTTGTTTTATTTTATTGCTCCATGGTCTTGTTTTTTCTAACAACTGGTATCAGAGCGAAAGGTAACTCGCAGGAAAAGAGGGTTCTTGGTTCGAGTGGGAGCAATGTCGGAAGATAGAAAGTTTAGGGTCGAGAAATTTAACGGCCAAAACTACTAGTTATGGAAGATGCAGATGGAAGACTATTTATATCAGAAGGATCTATTCCTACCATTGGGTGGAATAACAAAGAAGTCGACGACTACGAAGGACGAAGAATGGGAGATTCTTGACAGGAAGGCTCTAGGAATGATACGACTGAGCCTGGCAGTGTCAGTGGCTTTAAATATTTCCAAAGAAAAGACAATGAAGGGTTTGATGGACGCATTGGCCAAATTGTATGAAAAACCCTCAGCGTCCAATAAGGTATTTCTAATGAAGAGATTATTTAATATGAAGATGTCGAAAGGTGGGTCTGTTGCAGATCATTTAAATGATTTTAATACCGTTACTAATCAGCTAAGTTCTGTAAAAGTGGACTTTGATGATGAGGTCAAGGCTCTTCTAATCTTTTGCTCATTGCCAGAAAGATGGAACAGCTTGGTCATGGCTATAAGTAACTCTGTCTCTGGTTCAAATACTTTAAAATTTGATGATGTTTTTGGTGTTATCCTTAGTGAGGAAATGCGACGAAAAAACACAGGTGAGACATCAGGAAATGTGTTGAACATGGAGAACAGG
>ML781382.1:290918-312548 GCA_009831015.1 Picea engelmannii | reverse complement strand
TTGGTTGTGGAGCCTGATTATCTTCCTGATTCAGAGGTCTTTTACTTTCAGCCATGTTTATACCCCATGAAGTATTTACACCCCAGAAGTATGTACACTCTTCCACACGCGGGAGTGTAGAGGGGGGGTACCCCCTCTGCGGGGTCCAGGGGGGCTATCTCCCCGGCTGGGGGAAAGCGGGCCCCCAAAGGAAAAATCGCCTTGTAAATGTATATTGTAATTTCATTGTAAATCTGGACCGCTCATTATAAGGTCGCATATCTAATGATAAAGATTATGTTAGGGTTTTTTTCCCTAGAAGGCAACCCTCTTTTATGAGGGAAATGTATTACGACTATGGTTGATGACGAATATTGTATTCTAAGATAGGAGAATGTGAGAGAAAGAAGAGGAAGTTACAACGGGTTTGCTGTAGGTTGTATCCCTTCACATGCTGGATAATAATAAAGGAAGGACCTGACAATTTCTCTGGTGGATGTAGCCCACACTGGGTGAACCGCGTAAATCTATGTCTCTATTGTATTGTGTACCTTCTGTTTTTTGTTTCCGCATTTATTTTATTTTATTGCTCCATGGTCCTGTTTTTTCTAACAGGATTAACATAGCAACCACATATCTTTTCTGAGATAGCTACTACCACCATTCGAGCAAGTTTCAGTTCTGCAGTTTTACAGTTTCAGCCTATTTCATTATTTAATAGAACATATTGTTCATTGGATATTTGTGTTATTCTTCCTATCTCTGTGTTTATGGTATTCAATCTGTTAATCGGTTCATTCCGCTCCTAAATCCGGATCACTATGGCTCATGGATTTACTTTAAATTTTTTGTTTAGTTTTACTTGAACCATAACTACTGCAACAAACCAAGATCACAAGAAAAAAAGAAGTATCCTAGGAATCCATTATCAACAAGGAAAGAAAACCCAACCAATCCTTTGCTATATTCCTCAAGAGAAAGACCTCCCACACCATCACCAAACCTAGCACACGAGAGGGTGTTGTAATTCTCATAATTTCAGACCAAAACTTCTGAAATCATGAGATGAAACAATGATAAGTGTGTTTCCTCAACGGGGATTCACTTTTATTTATATAAGACTTGTCACATCAAATGATGTGTCTGTTGGAACAATAGGAACGACCTCAATAACTCAAAATATAATTAATAATTACCATATTAATTATCTTTTACATTAAGGTGGGACCGACCTGTGCCCTTTACATAACAAATAGGGTTACAGGTAAGTTTGACTCTTGAACAATATATCAAGGGATCTCATACAACCACTAGTGCTCAACCACTAGGGGCACATCCATCTGTTCTCAGTCACAAGGATGTCTCTCTATCTCACTGCGTCTCACAGGAGAACCACACTCACTATTGCTCAACCACTATGATCACGTTCACATGTTCTCATCCACATGCACATCCAACTCAACAGATCTTATTTCTCACTGCGTTACACAAGAGGGTCATCTGGAGTTCATCATCTCAACTCTTGGCTCAGAGGAGGCTAATACATCATTTCATTTCTGTCTCAGAATGATGCACCTAACTCATGGGATTTCACACGTTCACCTGTGCTTAGCCACATGCACGTCCAACTTAGTAGATCTTCTTTCTCACAGCGTTACACATGATAATGATATGGAGTTCATCTCAACTCTCTGTAAGGAGGAGGCCAACACAATGATCCAGTTATGTCTCAGATAAGAACCACACACCCAACTTAGGGGCTCTCTCTCAGGTCTTGTGTCCTGGAGGATGTCTAACGCAGCTGTAATCATCAACAAAACTATCATCTCATATTAGAACAGTTGGTTCCTTAGCATATTCTGGTCGAGCCTCTGGTCATTGATGGACACCAAGCTCGCTAAATCTACTTCCTTCCACCCCCAAACGGATGGCCAAACCAAGGTCATCAATAGGATGACTATGAATATCTTGCACATGTACAACTCCAAGCATTCATGCACATGGGATGAAAGTCTTTCCCATGTTCAACATAGTTACAATAGATCCATACATAGCTCAACCAACCACAGGCCCTTTCAGGTGGGGTTGGGATTTCAACCATTGGGTCCCATCAATGTTGCACTACCCCTTGCATCCACACAGGAAGAATCATCCCATGCTCAAACCAAAGCCAAAAAATCCACCCAGTTCATTGAATGAATCTAGCACATCTTCCAATAGGTTCAAGATATTTGACAGAAGTCCAATGCTAAGTACAAGTAGCGCCATGATCAACACCGGGTGCCACACAAGTTTTAGGTGGGAGATAAAGTTTGGTTACAATTGTAGAAATAATGCCTTACAAATCCCACTCTGCTATGGACCTTACACCATCACCAAGGTTGTGTGTGACAATGCTTTTGAGCTCAACATTTCCCCCTTCCTTGGATTTCACCCAATGTTTAATGTAGACTTCCTTTGACCATACTTTCCACCATTATTGGACACCTCAGAGATAGAAGAACAGTTGCAACTGACAAAGCTCAACCTTGAATGCATGGAGTAGGAATCCACTGATCATATCGTGGAAATACAGGTCAAGGGTACTTTTCAATAGAAGCTTCAACTTTAGTGTGTCGTCAAAGTGGGGCAAACCCTGCACCAAGGAAAGTGGCTCACCCAGGGCCAAATTCAGCAGAAATTTCCTAATTTGATGGGGGAACTAAACGCGATGGAGACCATTGCTTCCTAAGGGGGGAATATTGATCCAGTTTGATACTGGTGGCGACCCACCTCTTTCAACTGGCTCACATACAGTTTTCATCTTGGCAGTTTTTTTTTTCTAGTTTTTTGGGTCCTAAACTTCTGGGGCCGTTTTGAGGTCCTAAACAACGTTTTTTGGGCTCACCAAAGTCACATTGTAAACAAAGTTAAACTGTGATGAAAACATGTGTAGTCCTCGGATAGACATTTCTAACAGGCTATTGTGTGCCTAAAATGGAGATCATTTGCAAAAGTTACGACCCCGGGAAGTTGATGTACCAACTTACCCCATCGAGGCCCACATGAACTTTGGTGCTTCATCTCCTAGGGTTAGTTTTTTTAATGTCTAGGGTTTTTGGATTACTTATTGATGCTAAAAAGTCTTGGAGGCATCATTTTAATGTGCTCAGGTGAATGCGCATATCCGCCACATATCTTCTCAGAGATTATCTACCACCATTCAAGCAAGATTGTTCCATTATGCATTTTACAGTTTCAACAGATTTCTTTATTGAATAGAAGTTAAGTTTCATTTTATATATGTTATTGTTAACTTTATCTTTGTGTTAATGTTATAGATCTTTGTTTCATTTCGTTCTTCTCATAAATCTGGATCATAATATCTATCCCATGAAGATGTTAAAAGAAATCCATCAAAGGTGAAGCAAGCAAACTTTTTCATAATTATTTCTTTTTTACCTGGATAAATAATAGTAATATCTATCTCATGAAGCGATTAAATATTTTTCATCAAGGGTGAGCTAAGATAAAGTTTTCATAATGATTTTGATGCAAACAGATTTATGGTAGGGTGTTAATGGTACCAAAATCACTGCTTACCCAAGACTCATTTCTTGACTGTTAGCTACAGGAAATTAAATTTCTTATAACTATGAACTCAAAATAATTTATGTTTAGATCCTCAGATCCTTCCTTCCTGTGTTTGTCCTTACACCACTACAGTTTAAATCACAAAATTGTATTCTTTGATTTCTCATCAAAATGTACTCACATATTCAACTTTCTATTAAGCTAGAATATGAATTCAATATCAGATCCACATCCATAAACTCACAGATATGCATACCATTTACTATGTATTGAATAATCTAATGTAATCTTGAATGTCCAAATGTATTACTCTCACCAAGAGTTGGTACAATTCACACATTGAATTTACGATATGTTGGGAGTATCATCAACAAACCTTACTATCGATTACGACATATGTATTTAAGAATGGAATGATCCACAATAAATTCTAAACTATCATCTTCAATATGTACTCCATGCTTTCAATACAAGCAATTATATTCCAGATTGAATGAGAAAACAAAATATTCGTTTATCTAACCCATAGAAGCAAAATCTCTGTCACCTAAGAGCCATTTCCATACATATGACAGTTTGGGTTTAGAATGGAATTTGATTCCCAAAGGGATCAAATCTCTTGCATCGCCTTTACCAAATCAACTCCTGGAACTTGACTTGTATGAATTGGTGGAATAAACATACTTATCATTCAAGGAAAATTCCAATGCAATTCAATATTGAATGCACAACCTTGCCAAGACAATGTCCTCACTGGAATGATTCCCTTTAACCATTTAAACAATGTTCTTTCAAATCTACGACCACACTTCTTGATGAACAGTAACAATTACCTTTTGGTGTTTCCTCGTCTTTCCCTTTTTTGTGCAGATCCTCTAGTTTTCCAAGTGGTCTTTCAACACATAGAATCTTGATTTCTTGAAACCTCTAGGGCATTTTCTCCAAATTCACGATCATTTTTTGGTTACACATATTTCCAAAACTTAGCTCGAGGATTCAATTCATCATTGAATTTGTGATATTAGTCAACACAGAATATTATTGAGCCCACACAATTACAACCCATAGAATTTGATCCTCATCACATCAGGTTCACCCTTCAAACATGATTTAAAAAAAATACATCACAAAGGACTTGATTTGGCATAAACACCATTCTACAATGCAACAATTTTCCAAGATTTCCACAAAATCAAACCCACAATTGAATT
Source organism: Picea engelmannii (assembly GCA_009831015.1). NCBI lineage: Eukaryota > Viridiplantae > Streptophyta > Pinopsida > Pinales > Pinaceae > Picea > Picea engelmannii. Next base: position 307,785 of record ML781382.1, on the reverse strand, counting down.
TTCAACAGGCTTTGAAGCTTGTTCACAGGAATCACATGTCCATGTAATTATTGATTGCTATAAATCATGCAATCATCAACCCCCTTGCGCTCATATTCCATTACCAGAATTACATTCAATCTCCAAATTAACCAATTATGTACTTAGCCAGTTTACCATTACAGTTCAACGGAGACATCCATCACGATATCAATACATAGACATCGATGTTTCAAAAACTAGAAGCATGTAAATATGTTTTTCGTTAATCAAATTTAGATATACATAATTTCATGGCCTAATTACACAGTATGGGTGTACTCTGCCCTGACCTCTCTTCATCCTACAACTCAACCTCTCAGTCTCATATGCCTCTATCTTTTCCCATAGGATTACAATGTCTATTTAGGCATGGAATATTAGCTTCCATCACATCAAATAGTTTCATATATATTTGGAACTGACTCCTAATTATATTAATCTATCCTTATCACATAAAGAATCGTGTTGACTCAAATTTATCTCTTAATGATTCAACCTTCTAGACTATTGAATATGTGGAATCCTATGATTTACTTTTTCTATAAATTATTTAACAACTTAGGAAATACAATCATTTATATTAAGGAATTTAGTTCCTTATCAAATGCCAAGACCCCCTTTGGAGATAATCAACAAATGTTTGAACCATTGAATACGATCTTGCATCAGACTCCCAAAGCAGAAAAATTTCTTGACCTCCTAGTCATGTGTTATTGATTGTTGAATCTACCAGGATCCCAAACCTTATGTTGTAGGTGTTCATTCACCCATCTATATTTTTGTTCTACTACTGTTGTTTCCTTTAATTCTCCAGGCTTCCAAATTTTATTTTTTGTTGTCCACTTTCTTTATTGATGCAAAACCTTTCAGTCAGATGTATGTCATTGATGGTTATCCTTCTCTTCTTGTTGTATTCTTTCTTGGACATCCTCTTCATCAACATCCATAACTTGTCAATTTCATCATATAGCTTCATCCTTGTATGAAATTTGATGATGTCATCTCTCATTTTCTACTTCATCTCTTCTTCATCCATGCCACGGTTGTTTGGTACTTTAATCCGCTCCTCAGAATCAATTTGAAATAAGTGTTCAAATTCTATACAATACTCATCACCTATGTCCCTTATCATCCATTCCCGGAAGAACCTCATCTCTTCCTCAAAAATTGTCAACATCAACTCTTAATGTTTCCTTTGAGGTCTAATTTCATCTCTAGGAAATAGTTTATATTCAATCTCCCTAGTTGAAATTCCATGTTCATCATATCTCTCCATACATGTAAACATATAACTAGTTTGACAACCAAAAATAATCTTTGTCTCCTTAGATTCTATGGACACCTCTTCTCCACTAGGTACTTGTGAACATTTCCCATCATTAACTATAATTACTCCATCTCACTTAGTTTCTCTCAACAACTCTTTCAGTAACTTTAATTTTTCTTCACACCCCATGTGCATTTCATCAGAATGGTACTCTTCATATTTTTCCTTCTTTTGGTTGTCTTCATGAGCCAATTTTGTCCTTCTCTCTACACTAACATGTCACTGCAATTTTCCTCTGGTAATTGCATTAATTAAATGTGTATGGGTTTCCCTTTAATTTCTTGTACGAGACAATGTTGTCTCATATTTCTTCATCACATAATTTTGGTTCTGACCTCCTTCAATGCTTTGAAAAAGCACTCCTTTATCTTTCTTTATTTTTATGACAACTTCAAATGATTGTCCATCACCTAAAAAACCTACAACCATACACAAATTGTTAGTTTTAAAAACATAAGGTTATCTAGCCTCAACTGATGTTTTCATCATCTTCTTATGATGATTTGAACTTTCCCAATAGTCCATGAGACTCTCATCAAGCCTCTCATAAGAATCTTCTTATTTTCCAAGGATTAATCCTTGTTTTGGTTCACAATAGTGAATTCTCTCCTCATACCCAACTTCTTTGAGTTCTTCTTTCCTCCACCAAGCAAGAAACCTATGCTTTAGCTTCACCAACAACATAGGCCATTTCACTTTTCTCTTTATTAACATCCATCCATAGTTCTTGTATTTTTTATTTTCCTGTAGCAGATTTATTAACATATCTATATGTTCTTTCATCTTAGCCATCTCTTTGTTAAATTCCTCATAACTCATATTATTTCTACTAATTACACTGACATTTTCCTTCCCTTTGTTGTGTCTTACAGTTGAACCCTTTGTATGACCATCAATACTCACCTTCCTCTCTTTCTATATGATCTTATCCATGCTCAAATATGAGTTGTAACTAAGACTCTATAGCAAGCTTCCACACCTACTACCCAATACATCATCAAGCTTTCCCTGAGCCTAGCCTTTTGGCATTCTTTTGGTTCTGTCCACTAGAACCTTCTGAGCATCTCTATGCTCCTTCTAGGATTCTGCACCTATACTCACAAATTATTCTAAGAACTTCACTTGTCCTCCTTGTTGGGCACACCGACCACACTAAGAGGGGTGGGTGTGTGTGAATCAATATGAGGCTCTTTTTACAACTCTTTACAAAACTTTAGTTAGCAACCACTTCAAATATCATTATTCATTACTTCCATTCACAACTAGTTCTTTGCATGTAAGCATATCTTAGAAGCATACATCATCAATAAACCATCACCATAAAGAACACAAGGAACACAAGATATATATGTAATTTTTTATTATTATGTGTTCCAGGAGACTACAATCTTAGGGTTTTATTAGCATAAACAAAAAAGAGCAACAACTCCAATAGAGTACCAACTCTAAATACAAGACCCAGCTTGCACATCTCAACATCAACTGATATGTGAGGATTCCAACCCTCAAGTACAAGACTCAACTTGTAGAAAAAAAGAAATCTGTAAAACTATACCAATAGTCTATACAAACACAAGTGCATCAACTATGCAGAACCTGTCACAACAACCTGTCACTTCAAACTGTCTTATCAATATGATCAATAAAACCTAATTTAATATCATAGATCAACCAACAAGATAACTCTCAACCATATGCACAATATCACCAAGATAACCAACAAGATACACCATACTCTCCATAATCCAGATACCATAAACCATTACATGAACCATGTGCCCAACCTCATTGTAATGTAGTTGTGATTCTGCTGTCGTGGTTTTGCTACCATGATTATGTTGTCGTGATTATGTTGCCATAGTTTTGCTGTCGTGACTCTGTTGCCACTGTTCGGCTGCAACGATTCTGCTGCCATGGTTCGACTGCCGCGATTCTACTACTGCGATTTTGCTGCCGTGATTTTTCTACCACTATTTTTCCGCCGTGATTTTTTTGCCACAATTTTTCTGTCGCAAATTTTCTGCCGCGAATTTGATTTCTCAGACTTGCGGAACTTCTGATGCATCCATGAGACTTACCTGCAATGAACCTTTCACCAAAAATAGATCTTCAACATGCTCAAGAGATTCCTCCCCATAAGAGACCATTTCTCTCTTATTTTTACTTCTCCAAGTAGCTTCCTCTAGGGTTTATCTTCTAACCAACTTATTTCCTTATTTTTTTGCTAACCCACTTCTAACCACTTGTCCACTTACAACCACTTATTCCACAAATAGTAAACTCTCCCCTTCTAGTTGCAACTAATTTATTTTTAATTGGTTTCTTGTTGCAACCACTTAACCTATGACTAACCGCTTTGATTGGTCAACTTATTCTAGGAGCTTGTAGAATAATTTGAATTCTTTGACCTTCTTGACTTCTTTGACCTTCTATGGGGCTTCTAGATAAATCATGAGGGTTCTCCAACTTCACATGTCCATAACTCTCTAGCTGTGAGGAGTTATGTGACATTCCACATATCACTGGAAATGACATGAAATCTGCTATCCATATGGAATAGTTACTCCTGCAAATTCATTGATCTTCATTTCATTATTCCTCAATCAAAGTTGGGTTCCCTAACCACACTATTGGGCTACTCAACCACCTAACCATTTGGACTTCACAAAGTGTCTTCCTGTGAGGGATTTCACCATAAGGGGACCACTTTGAGAAATTTATCCAAGAGCGTCTTCCTGTGAGTGCTTTCACCATAAGGGGACCACTTTGGAGTTTATCCATTTGGATCTTCCTATCAACCATGGCATGAAATCAGTGATACAACTCCCTTTAATATCAACACATCATTATGACACCACTTGACATCAACACTTTGACAACAATTACATCAATGACCATATAACCAATCATCAATATATCAAAAACACATAATTATGACAATACTTGACATCAATACCTTTGATATCAATCCCTTGACATCAATGACAACATAGTACAACAATCTCCCCCTTTGGCATTGATGGAAACACCAACATTGATGTCAACACCAATAATTGGTGTAAACACCAAGACATGGCAATACTCATGCTCCCTTTGTGATCATCGCTCCTCACCACATCAATGTGACTATATCTCCCCCTTTGACATCAATGGAAAAGGGTATATCTCTTTGGGGCTGCTCCCCCTGACTGAACTGTGATATTTGACTATCCAGGATTTCATCCAAGATTTTTAGTTGTTCATGAATGTTTTTGACTTCCATTCTTTTATTCTAAGATCAACAACTTCTGATTCAAGCTTATGGCATGATTCTTCCTTTTCACTCACTTGATTCTTCAATAGTTTTTCTATTCTTTTGGCTTCTTCAAGTTAGGTATTTAGATTAACATTCACTTCAAGGATTTTGATAAGCTCATCATCTACCTTCTTCTTTATTCTTCTTGACTAATTATTTCATTCTTTAGTCTTTTGATCTCTTCTTTTTTTTCTTCTAATTTGGTCCTTTGCTAGGTTATTTCACTTCCTTATTGTTTCTTAAGCATTTGTTTTAGTGTCATGAAATGTTTTTGATACTTTTATAGGGCTTCCTTAATGAATTCTTCAAGATCATCAAATGCATACGGATTATCTTATTCTTCTTCTAAAGCATCTATAACTTTATCCTTAAGCTTCAACAACTCCTTTTCTTCATCTATAAAATAATTGTTAGCTGATTCTACACAAACTACTTCTAGATCTTCTTCTTCATTAGTAGAAGAACATTCAAGATCATCACACTTGCAATCAAACTATTTTGGAGAATCTTTACTTCATTTTCCTTGATGGCATTGTCTTTAGTTTCTTTTATTTTGTCTTGATAAACCTTCTCCAGCTTCAGCCATAGGTCCTTAGTGGAGGTATGTTTTCCTATGCTTTCTTTGACAGAACCTGAGAGTCCATTGAAGATGGTCTTGAGTGCCACTGCATTATTCTTCTTTGCTGCAAACTTTGACTGATTCTTTAAGGGAACTGGTCCAACAACAACTGTATTCTAAATACATGCTCCTTTTTCCTTCAAATACCCTTTCATTTATGTTCTCCACACCGAGTAATTTGTCTCATCAAAGAGGGGAACTTCATCTGCATGTTCATCCATTTGTGTGTCCATGGATCTCCTTCAAGATTGTAAGGCTTATAGTGAAGGCATGCTTTGATACCAATTGTTGGACACACCGACCACATTGAGAGGGGGGGGGGGTGAATCAGTGTAGGCTCTTTTTACAACTCTTTACAAAACTTTAGTTAACAACCACTTCAAATATCATTATTCATTACTTCCCTTCACAACTATTTGTTTTCATGTAAACATATCTCAACAACATACATCATCAATAAACCATCACCATGAAGAACTCAAGGAACACAATATATATATGTAAATTTTTTGTATTATGTGTTATAGGAGACTACAATCTCAAGGTTTTATCAACATCAACTAAAAAGAGCAACAACTGCAATAGAGTACCAACTCTAATACAAGGCCCATCTTGTAGATCTCAACACCAATTGAGATGTGAGGATTCCAACCCTCAATTACAAGACCCAACTTGTAGACAGAAAGAAATATGTCAAACTGTACCAACGGTCTATACCAACAAAAGTGAATCAACTATGCACAACCTATCACAAAAACCTGTCACGTCAACCTGTCTCATCAATCTGATCAATCAAAATTGATCTAATCACATAGATCAACCAATAAGATAACTCTCAACCATATGCACGATATCACCAAGATAACCAACAAGATACACCATACTCTCCATAATCCAGATACCATAAAACCTTACATAAACCATGTGCCAAACCTGATCATTGTAATGCAGTCTTGATTCTGCTTCCGTGGTTTTTCTACTGCGGTTCTGTTGCCACAATTTTGTTGTCGCAGTTCGGTTGTCGTGATTCGACTGCTATAGTTTTGTTGTCGCGATTCTACTGCCACAGTTTTGCTGTCGCGATTCTGCTGTCGTAGTTTTGTTGTCGCAGTTCTACAACCGTGATTCTTCTACTGCGATTTTTCTGCTGTGAATTTCCTGCCGCAATTTTTCTACTGTGATTTTCCTTCAGCGAATTTGATTTCTTAGTCTTGCGAAACTTCTGATGCGTCCATGAGTACCTGCAATGAACCTTTCACCAAAAATAGATCTTCAACATACTCAAGAGATTCCTCCCCATAAGAGACCCTTGCTCTTTTATTTATACTTCTCCAAGTAGCTTCCTCTAAGGTTTATCTTCTAAYTGACTTCCTTCCTTCTTTTGGGGCTAATCCACTTCTAACCACTTGTCCACTTACAACCACTTATTCCACAAATAGTAAACTCTCCACTTCTAGTTGCAACTAATTTATTTTTAATTGTTTTCTTGTTGCAACCACTTAACCCATGACTAACCACTTTGATTGGTCAACTTCTTCTAGGAGCTTCTAGAATAATTTGACTTCTTTGACCTTCGTGAATTTTTTGACCTTCTATAGGGCTTCTAGATAACTCATGAGGTTTCTCCAAGTTCACACGGCCATAAATCTCTAAMTGTGAGGAGTTATGTGGCRTTCCACATATCACTCGAAATGACATGAAATCTACTATCCATTTGGAATAGTTACTCCTGTAAATTCACTGATATTCATTACATTATTCATCAATCAAACTTGGGTTCCCTAACCACATTGTTGGGATACTCAACCACCTAACTATTTGGACTTCACAAAGCATCTTTCTGTGAGGGATTTCACCATAAGGGGACCACTTTGAGAACTTTATCCAAGAGCATCTTCCCATGAGGGATTTCACCATAAGGGGACCCCTTTGGAGTTTATCCATTTGGTTCTTCTTATCAACCATGACATGAAATCAATGATAAAACTCCCTTTAATATCAACACATCATTATGATACCACTTGACATCAACCCTTTGAAAACAATTACTTCAATGACCATATAACCAATAATCAATATATCAAAAACACATCACTATGACAATACTTGACATCAATACTTTTGATATCAATCCCTTGACATCAATGACAACATAGAACAACACTCCTTACTTCCAATTATGATTAAAAGAAATCACAACTCTCCTTTGTTGTGAGGGTTCCCTACCACAATTCCTCTTTCACTTGAGATATTCCTGGCTCCTTATATTACAACTTTCAAGATGTAATATTCTATCAAAATATCTTATATTTTGTTGCTACGTGCACAATTAGTAATTTCAAAATATAAATACTATTTACTTACTTACCAATCTCCAATAAATTTCTCCAACTCTATGTGTTTAGCTAGAATTGTTTTCTTCCTACAAAACTTCTGTTCCAAAACCTCACAAGTTCTCTACCTATCTTCCTTATTCTTCATTGTTCATAATTCTTAAATCTTGACCTACTCTTTCAAAGAGTATTTCCTCCTCAATCTCACAGTGTTATTGCATTTTGATACCACTTGATGCAAACAGATTGATGGTAGGGTGTTAATGCTACCAACAATCACTACTTAACCAAGACTCCTTTCTTGACTATTAGCTATAGGAAATTAAAGTTCCTATAACTATGAACTCGAAATCATTTATGTTTGGATCCTCATATCCCTCCTTCATGTGTTTGTCCTTACACCACTACAATTTAAATCACAAAACTATATTCTTTGACTTCTCATCAAAATGTACTCACATACTCAACACTCTATTCAGCTAGAATATGAATTCAATATCAGATCCACATCCATAAACTCACAAATATACATACCATTTACTATGTATTGAATAATCTAATGCAATCCTGAATTTCCAGATGTATTACTCTCACCAGGAGATGGTACAATTTACACATTGAATTTACCATATGTTAGGCGTATCACCAACAAACCTTACTATAGATTACTACATATGTATTTAAGAATGGAACGATCCATAATAAATTACAGATTATCGTCTTCAATGTATAATCCATGCTTTCAATACAAGCAATTATATTCCAGATTGAATGGGAAAACAAAATATTTGTTTATCTAACTCACAGAAACAAAAAGTTTTGTCACCTGAGATCCATTTCCATACATATGATGGTTTGGGTTTGAAATGGAATTTGATTCCCAAAGGGATTGAATCTCTTGCATTTCCTTTACCAAATGAACTCTTGGAACTCAACTTGTATGAATTGGTGGAATAAATACACTTATCATTCAAGGCAACTTCCAATGCAATTCAATATTGAATGCACAACCTTGCCAAGACAATGTCCTCACTCGAACAATTTCCTTTAACCATTTAAACAATGTTCTTTCAAATCTATGACCATGCTTCTTGATGAATTGTAACAATCACCTTTTGGCAATTCCTCATCTTTCTCTTTTTTGTGCAGATCCTCTAGTTTTCCAAGTGGTCTTTCAACACACAAAATCTTGATCGCTTGAAACCTCTAGGACATTTTCTCCAAATTCACAATCATTTGTTGGGCACACATATTTCCAAATCTTAGCTTAAGGATTCAATTCATCATTGAATATGTGATATTACTCAACACATAATAACATCGAGCCCACACAATTACAACCCAGAGAACTTGATCTTCATCACATCAGGTTCACCCTTCAAACAAGATTTAAAACAATACAACATAGAGGACTTGATTTAGAATAAAACACAATTCTCCAATGAAACCCTTTGCCAAGATTTCCATAAAATCGAACCCACAATTCGATTTCCAATAGGCTTTGAAACCTCTTCACAGAAATCACATGTCCCTGTAATTATTGACTGTTGGAAATCACACAATCATCAACCCCCTTGCGCTCATATTACATTACCAGAATTACATGCAATCTCCATATTACCCAATTATGCACCCACCCAGTTTACCATTACACTTCAACAGAGACATTCATCACGATATCAATATATAGACATAAATGTTTCAAAAACCAGAAGCATGTAAATATGCTTTTCATTATTCAAATTTAGATATATAGAATTGCATGGCCTGATTACACAGTATGGGTGTACTCTACCCTGGACTCTCTTCATCCTACCACTCAACCTCTCTGCCTCCTATGCCTTTATATGTTCTCGTAGGCTTACAATGTCTATTTAGGCATGAAAGATTAACTTCCAACACATCAAACAATTTCCTATATATTTGGAATTGACTCATAATTATATAAATCTATCCTTATCACCTAATGAACTGAATTGACTTAGATTTATCTTTTAATGAGTCAACCTTCTAGACTATTGAATAGGTGTCCTATGATTTGTTTTTTCTAGAAACTGTTTAACAACTTAGGAAATACAATCATTTACATTAAGGAATTCAGATTCCTTATCAAATTCCAAGACCCCCTTTAGAGTTAATCAACGAATGTTTGAACCACTGAATATGCTCATGCATCATCTTTCTTTTTGACCTTAGTGTTTGAAACATGTTGAAATATTTATAACTCAAATGCATAGAAATATATATAACCATTTCCAAAATTAACAATTATAATGATTGTAATAATGATTATAATGATGTAACTAAAAACATACAATAATGATTATATTGGTGTAGCTAGAAACATATACCGATGAATTTTCAAATTTGATTTTTCTTTTTTTGTTTGACATGATATTTATTGAATTCTCAAATTTGATTTGTCTTTTTTGGTTTGACATAATATTTAATTTAATCTAAAGTTGGGACTAGTTGCTTTGCAACTAATTCCCTTGCTTTGTATTGCAATACAAGTTCTTTATATAAATGACATGGGATAAGCTACATTGATTGAAATTATAAGTTAGAATTTGAGGTTGAATTGTAATGAGAATTGACCTATATACAACTATGTTTAGATCTATAATATTTGCGTTATATGATTGCTAAGTTTTTTTAAAGAAAAAATTTGTTGAAAATCTTTCAGTTACTTCCTCATGATTCATGGATGGTAAATGGGGTAAACCATGAGTGTTGATTATGGTGCCTAATCCCAAGGGAATCAAGAGAATCAAAACTGAGACCTCCCAACTATGAGAGATTCCATGTTTGACTCCAAACCCGATCAAACCAACCCTCTATATTTGTATATTAATTACTAAATTGCCTTACCATGCATGTAAATATTTGTGGTTGTGCACATGTAAGAGGTGTACTATGGTATTTCTAACAACCTCTCTAAATTGGTYATTAGTCCAATGATACAAGCTTGTGGATGTGTCRAGACTTATATTCAACGCCATCTAAAGTGACTTAAAGAATTCACTAATAAACTTTATATCTTGTTAAATAAAATTGATGTACGGAAACCAAAATGAAGCTACACATGCATCAAGAACATCTTGTTTATATTATGCATGGTATATATTTTGTAGCACTACATAAGAATGACCATCTTTGACTAAATTGCCTTACCATGCATGTAAATATTTGTGGTTGTGCACATGTAAGAGGTGTACTATGGTATTTCTAACAACCTCTCTAAATTGGTCATTAGTCCAATAATACAAGCTTGTGGATGTGTCAAGACTTATATTCAACGCCATCTAAAGTGACTTAAAGAATTCACTAATAAACTTTATATCTTGTTAAATAAAATTGATGTACGAAAACCAAAATGAAGCTACACATGCATCAAGAACATCTTGTTTATATTATGTATGGTATATATTTTGTAGCACTACATAAGAATGACCATCTTTGAGAACATGCTAATGAAAAAAACACATTGTTGAATTTATATCAATAAATTGCTAAGCTTGTGACAAAATCCATCAAAACCAACTCCCAAAATATTTGTAATATAAATTGACAATGATATGTATAATATTTGGTTCTTATTGTTGAATTTGTTATAAAACAATAAATACTAAGTAATAGAGAAGAGATATCTTCCACTAATAGATGAACATTGTCACATAATACTAAGTAATAGAGAAGAAATATCTTCCACTAAGCAAAGAACTATAATATAAATCTTGAATAAAACAATTTAAAGTCTAGCTTAATCAAGAGGAATCTCATAGACTAGTGAAAGGGAGAGATTAGTGAAATTTTGATGTTCATTTTGAGATTGACAAAGTTTTAATTAGAACTTCTAGCTATTAGAAATTATGAAAAATTGATTTAGACTAGAAATTGTTTTCTTCTTGCAACTAAATTTCAATTACCACATAAATGAAATTCCTATTTTAGTGGTGCTATGGACTAGACACTCTTTTCATCTTATAACTATATTTCAATTACCACATAAATGAGATTCACAATTTACTATAATCATGTTTTCATGAAACATATATAAGATTGAATTCCAAACTTTTTAAAAACTTTTAAGTAAAAAACAATCAACAACTTTACATATAAAACAACTCTACATATAAAATAGGTAAAAAAAAACATTATTTCCAAAACAGATATTGAAAAAAAACATTTACTTGAAATTACACTTTCTTCTTACCTTTGCTTTAACATACTTTTACCTTTGCTTTACATACTTTACTTTTATTGATACAAGATAAATTACTTGAAAGTTGCCTATGATTTTACAACACTTATTTATTCATAAATAAAACTTTATTTTGCTAAAATGGAAAATTACATTAAAAAGCATAATCTCTTTAAAAAAACAAAAAATATATTAATTCTACTTCAGTATTATATAACATGCTATCTTAAAAAATCATCAAAATCAACATTGAAGTTAGTTGGAAACAAAACCCTCATAACAAAGTAGTTTAAAATAGAGTCAACACTATCATTACTATTCGCCAATTCCTTTTTAACCCCAAAACAAATAATAACTTCAATATTATATTTTACTACCTTTGATAAGTTGCATTCAAGACCTCTAACACGTTATCTTCACAAACTACTAGAAAATCAACATTGGATTAGCTGAAAAAATATACCTTAGAATAAAGTAGTTGAAAATACAGTCAATATTATTAATTTTCAAAAAGATACATTTGTAATTAGATTTGGAATTTCAAATTTATTCTGCTTGTCAAGTGAAAATTTGATGACGACTATTTGTTTTTCGTACCTATCATTTTATGTTTTATGCAGATTTATGAATGCCAAATTATATTGTGTTGTTATATGTAAATTTGAGTAGCTTAGTTAATAATAAGTCGATGTTCTTCAAGTGAGCTCACAACTTAAGGAGAGGCCTATACAATACTAATAACAAACATATTCATGACTATAAGAGCATGTTCATGACTATAAAAGGTAGTAGGAGTTGCACTCCCATGGAATTCATAAGTCCCAAACATCATCTCATTCTTAATGTAATAGACTTGTGGTTAACTGAGAGATGTTCGATTTTCTCGGGGGTTTCGTCTTGTCTGTGTCCATGTCTTCTTTGATTTTGAAAAACCTCAGTGGGAATGGAGTTTCAAGGAATGAATCAAATATAATGCAATCCAACATTGAGTCCAAACTCATGGCACGATTATCAAGATCCAGGAATGAGAAATATGGATCGACAAGTAGAAGAGAGTTGTCATCAATATCCGAGGGATTCAACTCGGGAAAAACAATCCTCACCTAACTACTCCTCATTGTAACCGGAAACAATGCTTGGCTCCATGGAGGAGAGGAAATCCCGCTTAGCCCGTTTCATCTCGAAAATATCTCAGTGCCATAATCATGTTTCTAGCTAAGCCTTCCACATCATACTCACTAAGAAAGTGAAGGGCAAGGAAGCACATCCGCTCGACTACCTAAAGGTATAGTTTCAAAATCGAGGAAAAACATTTTTGTGTGATATTAGAAGGAAGGACTCATACTTTTATCCAATATATGAGTCAGATGTGATCTAGCTGGATATCCAATTAACCATTAACACATGTGAAATGGGAGTCTAGGACTAATTAAATTTAGTTTTAGCTAGGTAAGTTATACACTATATCTATGGTAAACTAAGTACCTAGAATTTATGACGGATATGCTATGGAGTGGAATGTTGATTTGATGGGTTCATATTTTTTATGCCGATAAATGTTGACGTGTGGTTTTTGTAGTCACATATCAAATACATCTAAAAATGAAAAAAACATCCCATGGAACATCAAATTCCAAGTCTAATCGTAATTGAAAAACAATTTTTAAGTAATAATTTAAAATTTAACTTTATAATTAAAAATTAGTTTTTAATATCATAGTGTGGAGTTCTTCATAATATTTAATTTGGAAAGAAAAATCTTTTGACAAATCAAATATTTAAGGTGCTTTTTTTTTTAGCATTAATAAATTGATCTAGTATAGATCCCTTCAAATTTTGAGAATGGTATCTTAGTCAAAACATTCTCCATGAAAATTGATATCTAAAATTATATTCTAATCATCCAATTTTATTAATTTCATAAAATACTATATATATCAAATCCAATTTCATTAATTTCATAAAATACCATATATTTATAAAATGCTATATGTCAAATTTTATTAATTTCATAAAATACTATATATATCAAATCCAATTTCATTAATTTCATAAAATACCATATATTTATAAAATGCTATATGTCAAATGTTTATTGTATTTAGTTTGAAAAAACTCTACTATAAAACATCATGCTCTACTAATTTATTATATATCTTATCAAAACAATTTTTATGTAAAAATATAAACACATATACACAACATTACTAATTTATTATATATCTTATCAAAACAATTTTTATGTGAAAATATAAACACATATACATAACATGATAAGTAACACATCTATAAATTTATCTAAATTTTAGATATTTATTTTCTTTTTAATATTATTTTAAAAATATTTAAAGAAAAAGATATATATTTTATTTACCACCACTATTTGATATTATAATTTTTCTAAAAATAAAATATTCTTATAAAATAATAATCTAAAATAATGTGCATAGTAGTTAATGATTGGATTTTCCTAAATTAACATATATGAAAATAAATATACAAATAATAAAAAAAATATTAAAAATTTACAAAAAAAAAAGAAGACATTAGGGTATGATATTATTTCATGCCATCATTTTAGCTACTTTTCATTAAAATTTTATGGTTGGTTTAAAACATCTATTTGATACGAGTTTGAGGACTAGTCAAAATCCTAACTTTCATGATTTATAATTTCAAAAGTGTATTAAATCAGAATACAAAATTTTTGCCCAATGTACTTCATTATGTCTTATTTACATCTCAAAAATTTGTTTCCTTAAAAATTTTCAAAACAAAAGTTAGAGAGAAAATGGTAAGATGTTGTGTTTGAAGGATCCAAATCAATGACCATCTACACTGATACCAAATGTTATGAACTAAATAACCCAATGAGTATCAATTAACACAAATTTTAGTAATTTCATACCTATAACAAGTGTATGAGTGAATAATACGACTCTTCAATGAGACAACCTCCAATTAAAAGATATCCAAATGCACACTATGAGATGACTATTCAAATGGTATAAAGAACACATACAAATCTCACTTCCTTTCCCCCTCTCTTCTTTTATAAATATTTCACTTTTTGTTTTTTTCATATTATAAATATTGAAAAAATATTAAAAGAATACTATAAAAATGTAGTGGAGGAGATGAGTGTTGTTGGGTGAACAACTACATTCCAAGCACATGAAACATACCAATGCAAAAGAAAACAAAAAATGCAATGTGCAAGTTGTGGAAACTCTTAACCATGTCTCCTCCAAAGCAGACAGGTTTGAAATGAATTTAAGCCAACAATGCAATGGCTAGTGACACTTAAAATGCAGTGGTGATAGGCAAAATGTAGATGAGCATTAGGACAAACAATGTTAGCATTGGTAAGCAATGCAAATTCAAAAAGAAACCAATAGTTTCTTTCACCAAAAAAACTAAATTTATTTCTAACTGTTTTGACAAAATGTTTGCCTATTGCTTTGAAGCATGATATTTTATTCTTGTTAATTATGACAAAACAATGATTCACTAGTTTTTGTTTAGCTCTATAAGATTATTACTCTTTACATAGAAGTGAAAATTTGGTGAAGCATATGAGCCAAAATAACCACTCTTTTCTACAACTGATTGAATTGGTCCCCACTATTTTGTTGTCCTAAACATCCTCTTTGATCATTAAGAAGGTCTCTTTGATCATTAAGAAGGTGGGCATCACCTTCACACCCATTTTTAGCTACAACGGATTTCACTTCATTCATAGAAACAAGATGTCAAAATACTTGAACAAGTCATGGATTCTTTTATCAATCCCACTTTTATCAATCCCATCAACTAAGAAAACCTTTAGTAATTTGTTTTGTTTTTGGTTTATGTGGTCATGTTTCAATTATAAAAATTTAATGTGCAACATCACTATCTTCACTAGTTATGGTGGAGATTTCAGCATAACCAAGCCTCCACTTATCGGTCCCAACCCTTTCGAAGTTAAAATAACACACATCACCTTCATGGAAGATCCCTCTACTTTGAATATATCGAAATTGCACCTGTCAAATGGCTTCATCTTAGTCACCACCACCATTTTATGCTCGGAAAGGAGCTTGAAGACGGGCATTGAATATTTCAACTACGAGTGGATCACATGGTATTGAATTGAATCTCCAAACCTAACGTTGATGTAATCACTTGATTCGATGAATGGTGCATAGATAGTCTCCACCTTCAATATGTATGAGTAGTTTCCCTGCAGTCATATGGATGCCATTTGTCCCCTATCAACCTCAATATCATTGAATTCATGGAAACCGTAGGAGAATTAATTATGAACACATACCAAGTTCGAATAACATGTCTATGTGATTCCACTTACATATTATTCATTATCTCCTCATGGATACGTTTAGAATGACCATGGATCCATTAATCACTAAATTGTTGTGAATACATTTCGAGGTCGAATAGCATGGCTATGCGATTCCACTTACATATTATTTGTTATTTCCTCATTAATATGTCTAGAATCACCATTGATCCATTAGTCATTGTTGTTGTGATACTAGCGTCAACAACGACAAAAAAACAAAAATTCGTGCAATGTGACTATCTATCTTCATTTTGGCCCTCTCTTCCTACGTTGGGTTAATGAAAGGTCAAGAGAGCAATATTGTGGAGGCACTCGTGGTAGTTTTGAAAATTTTTGGTCTTTAATGAAAGTGAGAGACGCACACCCATGGTAAAGATAACAACACAAATTGGCGGATCAAATTAAATCAAATAGTTCACCTCATGAATTGTATTGTCAAACTTCCATATTATTTGTCATGATTCGACCGAATTTGGAACTTGTGGTCTTAAGTTGTGATTAAACTAGTTGTAAACTTAAATCTAACAAAGGTTATTTTGTATTGATCTATGTCTCAAGGTCTAAATCAATGTTAACAAAATATTTCTATAGCATTTCCAAATTCATTCTAAACAAAAACATCGCCACTACTTATTTAAAGTAAGAAAATCAAAATTACTTAATATTCTCCCTAATAAACCACATAAACCACATGGCTTACCAGAAGTATTGTCCAATTCTAAT
>ML781382.1:230627-278411 GCA_009831015.1 Picea engelmannii | reverse complement strand
TTATTTCACATTTTCTTGAATATTTCATTGTGAAATTTCATAAGAAACTATAAAATTTGATGAACTATAAAATTTAATTTTTATTTCACATTTTCTTGAATATTTCATTGTGAAATTTCATAAGAAACTATAAAATTTGATGACTTGTTTCGACTATTTTCAACCATATTTCCAAATCAAACAAAATTTAAATTATAAGTTAGAAACTATAATTTGATAACTACCCAAATCTCCCATCACTACACAATCAACTCCACACAAAATCAACTCTACTTCACATAGTAGAATGGTGTTTATACAATAATGTTTATAAATAAAATGAAATAAAACATTTTTAATTTCAACATAGTATCATAAAACATAACTTAACCTTTTGAGAAATCAAATATGAGACAATAAATTGATATTTTGAGAAATTAACATAAATTAACAATATAAGAGAAATAAAATATGAGACAATAAATTTATATTTTGAATTCCATATATATATATATATATATATATAATCAAAGTTTGAATAGTTACACCGCCAAATACATAGGTTCCACATCCATTTTAGGATGTTAACAAAAACTAATACAATTAACTCCAAAATTATGGACTCTAAGCCATCGCTTTAAGATAGATCAATTCATTCCTGCAATTCAAACCTGCAAAAGAAAACTGAATTCAAAAATTAAAAATTTACAATTCAAACATGCAAAATAAAACATAATTCAAAAATAAAAAATTTACAATAAAATTTATGTACAAATTTAAAATAAAATGTACACATGTACCATTTTTTTAAAAACTAAAACGAGTAGATTTTTTATTTGTTAGATATCGGTTGTGACAAGGCCTAAACAACCATCATTACAATGATTCAACAGTCCTTTTTTCTGAGTCATGGGATATTTCTTTCTTTGCTGAGGGTTGAGATGTTTCCATATCTATGGGATATAAATCCATATAGATGCTTCCTCATTTTTGCTGAATGCGCCTTTAGACAAGAGGCATCTCATGTTTGCCTGTTCATCTGCTTCCATATTCTATCCTCACAAGATGTGGTAGAATTGGGCATTGGAGAAGTCTTGCAACACATACCTTAGCCTTTGCAGAGTCTTGTTGAGCGCTGGGTTGCTCAAGTGGTCTTCTGAGATTATTGTTTTCATTAAAATTTCTGAATCCCCCAACTTGAACTTCTTTAATGACATCCCGCACTATCTGACATGATTTTAACAACACCAGGATTTCATCCTGATTATTGGTTCTCCGACCTAATCCCCAACTGAAGGTATCTTTCCTTTGTCCATCAGAGGAGTAAATCACTCCACCTTCCTCTGCTTTCCCTGGGTTTCATTTGGAGGCGCCATCGAAAAAAACCATTGCTTTACCTTGCTTCCTCCACCAATCTTGAAATACTGCATATGTTTCTCTTAAACGCCAACTTGGAGTGCTTTGGGGGCGAGCAATGATCTTTTTCTTTTCCTTGATTATGACAACTGCTAGACAATTCTTTTCTTCAGGAAGGAGAAGGTTTTCATCCTTGAACGAATGGTGAGTCATGGTTTCTAGGAGAAGTGATTTTTCTTTAATGACCACCGTCAAGGAGGAATGGGGGACACTATTGAAGATCTGATCGTTTCTTGCCAGCCAGACTTTCCAGCATAAATATTTGGGTATGTCCTGCTAGATTCTTTGCCAGTTTTATTTGCTTTGCATCTCGTGGGATATCTCACCTTCCAAGAGGAGTAGAGGGCTGTGACTGTAGTCTGTGAAGGAGTTATGATGTTGAGACCACTGAGGGTGATATTCCAGGCTTCTTGGGAAAGTGGACAATCCACAAAGAGATGGTCCATAGTTTCGATAGTGCTACAACACAGGGGGCATCTATGAGGTCCAACTATACCTCTTTTTATCAGATTTTCTCCTGTCAGCGTTTTCTTATGCATTAGAGTCCAAAAGAAGAAGTTTACTTTTGGGAGATCCATCGGGTCCCTTACCTGCTTCCATAGAGCTACTGAATCTGTCATTGGTTGAAGAGATTGTAAGGTGTTGTAGCCTTGAGCTGCAATGTATCTCCCAGTCTTTCCCCATCCCCAAGTGTCTGACGCGCGGAGGTGAACATGGGCCAAATCAGACAACGATTTTATGAGCAAAGTCTTCTGATGTTGCAGATACGCTGGGATTTCAGGGAGTTCCCAAGCCAACCAATCACCTGAGATGTTCCGAGAGGAAATGTCTTCCAGTTTGATGAGATCGCGCTGAGTAAGCCACTCACGAATTTTGTTGATTTCTTCAGAGTTTTCAAGAGGGGGATGGCCCATGATTTTGTCTTTCCATATCAACGTTTTTTTTCCATTGCCAGGAATTCGGTACAGATAGCTTTGGAAGAAGTCTATCCCAACTCGACAAAGATTCCAGATCAGCGTTCCTTTGGTGGTAGTTTTTTCCTGTAAAATTCTCATCGATTTCCCTTGGAGGTATTTTCTTCTTAAAATTTGGCTCACTGGATGTCTAGAGTTTGAAAAGAGTTTCCATATGATTTTTCCACCTAGAGCTATGTTGGCATGACTAGGATCTCTTATTTGCAATCCTCCTTCCTTGATTGGGCATTTGACAGTTTCCCAGTTAACAAGATGGAATTTCCTTTGGTTTCCCTTTCCTCCTTTCCACAGAAAATCTCGGATCGACTTTGAAACCTGTGTCAAAATCATCTTTGGAGCCAAGAGGAAGGATGCTTGATAGATTGGTAAGGATGAGAGTACTGATTTTATGAGAATAAGTTTTCCTGCTGTTGTGAGCCACTGACCTCCCCATGCTGTTATTTTGGTCTTAATTTTGCTTATTATTTCTATCCATAACGAAGATTTATTGGATCCCAGAGTTAAGGGAAGTCCGAGGTATTTTATTTTTTCCCAAGAGGCATAGCCTGTAAATCCCAGGAACTGAGCAATTCACTGAATGGTTTGTTGATAAACATTCCATCCATACACTGTGCTATTCTTTTTGTTGATGAGTGGTCTGGAGATTCTGCACAAACTTTGGAGGATGTTACTAAAGGCTTGTGCTATCCTTATGGAGGCTCCACCTAGTAAAAGGGAGTCATCAACAAATAGAGAGTGATTGATTGGCTCTAGTTCGATTGATTGGCTCTAGTTCCCTGGGATAGTCTCGGCTTTCTTTTCCACAGTTATCTTTCTGCTAAGAGAGTCAAACATTATGATGTACAAGAAGGGGGAGAGAGGGAAACCTTGCCTTAGTCCCCTTGAAGCTCAAAGAAAGTTAGTTGGCCTGCCATTTACTAGCGGGGCTATCCACGACTTCTCGGTGCAAGATTTTATTAATTTAACAAATTCTGAATTGAAACCAAAGGAAATAAGGAATTTGTAAAGGAATGAGAGTTTTACCCGGTCGAAAGCGTTTTCCATGTCGAGTTTTATGAGCATCCCTTTCTCTTTGCGCTGATGGATAGAATGCATTGTTTCTTGCATCTGTATTACATTGTCCATAATGTGTCTCCCTTTAACAAAACCACTTTGGGCAGGGGAGATGAGCTTCCCTATCATAGGATTAATCCTGTTCGCCATTAGTTTTGAAAGGATTTTGTACAAAGTGTTGCACAATGAGATTGGCATGAATCTCTCAAAGGAGCCCAGATTCGTTTCTTTGGAAATTAAGGCTAGAAATGCGGAGTTAATGCTGCCTCTAAGTTTGGCTTTTTGCTGGAATGATTTTATCATTCTTAGAAAATCTATCCTGATTATTTCCCAGCAGTTTCTATAGAAATTGATTGAAAATCCATCTGGCCCTGGGGCTTTGTCAGGCTCCATAGACCAAATAACATTGCTGATTTCTTCCTCTGTGAAAGGCTTCATGAGGGATGCATTATATTCTTTACTCATCAGGGAAGGAATATGGGTGAGAAATTCTATGGTGGCCTCCTCATAATTAGCTCCATCTTCTTTATAAAGTTTCTGGAAGTGAATTTTTGCTGCCTCTTTAAGCTGGCATGTACCTTTGCACATCGAGCCATTTGTAGAGGTTATTTCCGAAATATGATTTCTAGAGATTCTGGCTCTGTATTGCTGGTGAAATAAGGTGGTATTACGATCTCCAACTCTTAGCCACAAGCTGTGAAATTTGAGCCTCCAATACTCTTCTTCTTGACAGAAGGCACGAAAGGAGTTGAATTGGGCTGCTTGTTCCTTCTCTAAATCTTGGCTGGTAATATCTTTGTTCTCCATTTCCATTTCCAGATCTATTAACTGCTGGATAGTCTCTCTTCTGTGGATTAGGGGGGTGTTGTTTGGATTTTTAATCCATTCTTTTAAGGCGTGATTTGTTGTCTTTATTTTCTGTTCCCACACATAGCTGGGAGATCCTGTTACTAGAGTGGACCAAGCTGAGTTAACAGTTTCCAGGAAGCCTTCCTTTTCTATCTAGAGAGGGATGTAACAGAAAGGTATTGGTCCCAAATTTTCTTCCTCTTCCAGTTGGAGGAGAATGGCCTTGTGATTAGATGTCAATTTGGGGAGTATTTTAGATGAGATTATCCTCTTTTCTAGTAATAGCGATCTCTGCACTAGGAATTGATCCAAGCGATCTGAGATGTGGTCCATTACAACTCTGTTGTTTGTCCAAGTAAATAGGCCTTTCATGGGATTTAAGTCCAAGAGATCCCACTGTTGAATTAGCCCCTCAACAAAAGGAAGCATTTGGTACCTACTACAGTTGCCCCCTCTCTTTTTATTTGGTTCAAAGAATAAGTTGAGATCTCAAACTATAATGATGTTTGTATGGAGTTGATTTTCTAAAAAGACTGATAGAGTTTGCCAACAATCTTTCTTTTCAGCAGAAAGGACAAGAACATAGATATTAAACATGGAGAAGGTGATCTTACTTGACTAGTATTGGAGTTTGGTGTAGATCCAGTGTTGGGTCTCAAAGGAACTTTCGAGATGGAACTTTTATTTCGATCACAGAGTTGCAAGACTGCTTGAGGAGCCCCTTGCGCTCATGGCTTTCCCTACATTTTTTTTTCCATTTCAGTTTGCTGATTTCTAAGAGGGTTTCCCCTTCGATTTTTGTCTCTTGGAGCATGAGGATTTTGGGAGATTTATTTTTTAGGAGGTCTTTGACTGCTTCGACCTTCGATGGGTTCCGCAGGCCTCTGCAATTCCAAGAGACTATACACATTATTTACTGGGGTTGGAGTGGGTAGGTCCTCCCTTGGGAGGCCTTGTTTTGGTATTTCTTCCAATGGACATCTCAATGGTGGATTGGATTCCTTGCATTTTTTGCCTCTTCGTTTCTGCTTCTCTTGCTTCTTTGTGGGATTTTCTACGAGGTATTTTTGAGGGTCTCTCGAAAGACTCATCCTCTAAAGATATGAACTTTTAAGGGGTTTCCTTTTAGCTATTTTTGTGTAGGAAGGGGAGGAGGAGGTTCCAATTGGGTATCCAGGACGGGCTACCTCACCATTATTATTCCTCGCTGTGGGAGGGGGGGTCTGTTGCTCAAGTTATTCAATCACTGGATCAGAGATTTATGGAAGGTTGCTGAGGATTTCAAAGGGGTTTTTGGGGGCTTCTGGGATTATGAGTGCTGATCTTCCTTCCCCGATAGCTTTCCCTAGAGTGGGGGCGTCAAGGCCTTTTGATGCCCCTTCCCTTTGGATATGTTGTTATTTTTTGGATGAGATGCTTTTTGGACCTGTGTCCATTGTTCTCCTTTTGAGGTCTCCCCCTCTTCCTCTTTCTTCTTTTTGCAGTGCCTGACGAAGTGTCCATAGCCATGGAAATACCTGCATTTGAATGGGAGTTATTCGTAATCCATCTCTTGGATGTGAGACTAGTCAACGACCTTTAGTTGAATGGATTCCGGGAGCCCCACCTCCAAATCTAATTCAACGCATATCCTGGTGCAAGAGTACTGGTCCTCTCTGTCTACTTTGTCGATGCATTTTCCAAGAGTGTTCCCAATGGATTCCAGAGACTTCAGATTCCAACAATGCAAGGGGAGATGAGGGAGTTGCACCCATACCAGAACGACTGAGGGAACATCTTGAGTGGGGTCGAAATATGGTGACCATTTGTTCAGGTATAGGCCCTGAGGGCCCATGAAATATGGTCCGTTCCTGAATATGAGATTTTTGTCCTCTGTGTTATAAAAAACAAAAGCGTAAAATCCCCTGCCTACAAGATGGATTTTGATGCCTTCTTTTTCCAGGGGGCTCCAGTTTCTTTGAAACCATGCCTCTACATCTTTGGGAGACGGCCATAGGCCTGTGAACTGGCCGATGAGTCTTCGTTCAACGAGATTCAAAGCGGATCTGCATGTTTCTTCTGCTGGGAGGTCGACTGAGGGAATACTGTCCAATTTTTTTACAATTTTTTTCTATGTTTTTGTGGCTGTGCATTTGCTACTGGCTATAATTAATTTCCTGAAGGATTCTATCTCTGGAGCTAAAAGTGGGGGGGGGGGAGCCTCAGGGCCCCCTCGTGGGGCCATGGCGTAGGGGAAAAAGAAGGGACGCACCAGGTGCGCGCACATGGACAACTTCTTGGGGTGTGATTCCGACAGTGGTGCCGAGCTACTGTGTTCTCAAGAACCATGTACCATTTTAGATAAATAAAACAAGTTTTGATTAAAGAAAAATGGACATACACACCAAAAGAGTTAAGTCTCATCCTCTAACATACTCCTTTCCACCAAATATAATGTAAACCTATTTTCCACAAAATATAATTTAGACATCTGTAACAATAAAAAATAATAATAAAAAAAACAAATAACACATATTAGCATATATACTTTAATTAAATATTTTCCCTTCAAAGTTTCAAAACTTTCAAAATAGATACTCTCCACATTAAGCATACATGATTTAAACAATTTGTAAAATCTTAAAAAATTTAAAGAGAAAAATTGTGTTCTTGGTAAGAAATTTTTGTGTTCAGAGTTAGATAATAATCTGAAAATAAATATATAACTGTGTATGAATAAAGTTCACAAATCTCCATATTAAGTCATTCTTCCAATGAAATACTTATCTCCTTATGGATAAAGTCCCAAATCCTTCAGGTGAAATTCTCATCTCAGGTGATCTTATTTGATCTTATTTATTCAACAGTAAAATACTAATCTCCTCAGCAGTAAAATACTTCTCTCCTCTTCTGTAGTGGTCATATAATCAAATTCCATAATTCCCTTTCAAATTAAAGGACTCATAAATCTTCATATGAATCCATTCTTCCAAGAAATTACTTATATCTATGAAAGTTCACAAATATCCATTTTAAAAACCATTCTTCCGGAAAATACTTATCTCTTTCTGTGGTAGAATATATGTTCTCATATAATCTTTCATGTATATGAAGAAAACAAAACTCTGCACATATACTAATTCAATCTTCAAAACCCATTTAAATCTTTCATCTTTGGGATGTATTCATATTACATATAATCAAATTATTTTTGAAATTATCTGTGAGCTATCTCACATATACAATATGTGTGAGCTAGCTCTCTCTCTCTCACTCACACACACACACATATACATAGTTTATTTGTAAATCAAATTATTTTTGAAATTATCTGTGAGCTATCTCACATATACAATATGTGTGAGCTAGCTCTCTCTCTCTCACTCACACACACACACATATACATAGTTTATTTGTAAATCTACTTGAATGTTGATTTTTGTGGTTAGTAACCAATTTAGTTAAGAGTTTGACAATACCCTGACAAGAAGTAATTCACTTCGTTGTATGTAGAAAACACAAATGTCCATACTACGCCATTCTTGGACAAGAAGGGAAGGAATGCAATCGAAGAAAATTTAGAAACTTCCCCTTTTCTGATGTGGGATAGAGTCTATTCTCAAATAATCAAATGTTCAAGTTTAGGTTTGAATGTACCATTTAGGACAATGATAAGCTTATATAGGGGTTCTATATATTTCAAAATAATTGATCAAAGCGTTGAATAAGAAAGGCTAAACTAAAAATTTGAGAAAACAAAACTTTTATAAAAGTAAAAAATATAAGCTTATTCAACATAAGCTTAAATACTTTTATATAAAACCACAACATAAAAGCAAATTAAAACTCACTAATGTGCAATGAACATACATTTATGAATCATCATGAATGAGCGCATCCTTCCCAGGTATGGGTGCTTCCTCCTCAATCCCAATCTCCCTCCCAAGCACACTCTCAGGTACTCTATTCTCCACATTACCTTATATAACACATTTCAAATTTGAAAATTTGAAAATTAAATTTAAATGATTTAAACACATTAAATTGTAGTTTTAAATTTTGAAACATGTAATGCATGTGATGTCTCAACCTATGATTCAATAAATTAAATGTTTTTTAGGACATTCTTCTTTTAAATTAATAATTTAAATGACAATTTGCAATTTTAATATATAACTAAATTTGTTTTCAACATGCAATGATACCTGTGAACTCCCACCCTCTTCAAACTCTCCAAATGAGAATTGAGACAAGCCTGCCCAAGTAGTAGGATATGGAATAGGGATCTGTGAACAACACAACTAAGAACTAAATCTAGGATTCAATGTGTTCATATTTATACAAAATTATAAATGTTGATTTTATTCAAAAGATTGGAGATTGGACAACTAAAGTGCTCATCTGCGGATATTAAAAAACACATACCTCATTCAACCCATCCAAATTTAAACTTGTGGAATAAAGTCCCCTATTTACTGGAGATTCATTTAACATGTCTCCAAACTGCAATTAATGACAATAACAACTCAATTATTTCTATAGATACAATGATATGTATCTAGATCTAGAATTAGAAGTAAAGTACCCTAAAATGTGTCAAAAATTTACTAACTAAAAAAAATACCAATCTATTGTTCGGTTCATCATTCTGAATGACCTCCTTCCAAACATCACGGGAAAATTTTTCATACTCCTTGTTGGTCCTAAAGTATGCACCTGACTGCTAAAGGGAAAAGCTAGGCCACTTATTAATTTAGAATGACTGTTTCTTTTAATTTTTTGTTGGTTGGTCAGAGGGTTATTCTATCAAGACAAAAAACAAAGTTGGGTTGATAGAATGATACATAATAGGGTCCTCCTTGGCCAGTGACACACTAATGACAGACCAGTGGAATAATAGAAAACAAGGGGAAACAACAAACTACTCAATGAATAATGTGCTACAAGAAGTTCAATACTTAAAGTATTATTTCAAGACATTAAACATGTATCAAAAACACAGTTACTCTCATAGGTTGTAAATAAAACAGATGTTCACCAAAGCATTAGTTGTTTGACATGTTGCATATCAGTAAAAACAAGTTATACAATGGCTGAAAGGAAATAAAATGTATGTTGCACAAATAAAAAACTGTATTCAAGATAAGAATAAAAACACATGAAGATTTGAAGGAAACAATGTCGTCAAGAGTATGTTCACCAAGTGGAGAGATTTAATCCATGCATAGAATGGGTCCAACCAGTCTGATGTATTTCTATCCTTTCCCCCAAAATCCAACCCTTTCAATATCCAAAAACTAACTATTTAAAAGAGTTGCAGAGGCTCTCATCCTTAGGGGACTGAGACCTAAATTTAGGTAACTGTTTGTAGAACAAATTGTTAACTTCACTAATACATTGGACTTAATCAACAAGAGTGGTTCTTATCACACACAAAATACCACTCTTGTATCTAATCTAAGAAATGTTGGAATTAATTAACTAAAAACTACTTCTGTCTTTGAGACAAAAACTAATGCATGTGCTGGAGGAACTGAATTGGAAGAAAATAGGCCTTGGAGTGACAGAGTAGGGATCTGTGTTGAGTAATGGCATGCTCACGAGTTGTCGGAGGCCACTGGAGACAACTGGATGCATGAAAAGATCTCTACTTGAGGAAGAGAGGAGTCTGCTGAAGTGTTATGGAACCAATCTGCGTCGACCTGTGACTGAGACTTAACTCTCTGTCTGTGTCTGAGCTTCCAGAAGCTAAGCACACTTTATCTCGATTGTAAGTGACCCTTCTTCTTGCTTTCACTATGATTAATTGGTTGTGAACAGGAAGACGTGGTGACGAGCATCCAATAGGAAGACACGACACATGGAGGTGGACGGCATGGATGTAGAATCAGATGGCACGCAGCGAGAGGAGCGAAAGTGATGTGGAGGTGACGCGGTGACCTGATGTCATTAAGCATGTGATTGTGGGAGTTATTGAGGGTGGTTTGGGTCCACGCCACTTTTGGGCCCGCAATTGCCCACAATATTCCACGTACCCTTCCAAAAATATCATGGTTCCAATTACAGGACCGCTCTAGAAAATTAACGCTCAGGCAATTTACGTCCCCACAATGGAGTGTGGTCATTGATTTGATTACGATCTGTGATCCAGGTGATATTTTCCTGCTGCAAGGATTGACGGTTCTCATTGACTTGAGATCAATGGTCCAGATTCACTTTGGACTTTCAGGCTTCGGGTGTTTTGAATGTGAAACATGAAAAATATCCCAGAGGAAAATCTTCAAAGTGAATGATCTGTCATCACGCGTCGTGACCAATGAGCGGTCCAGATTTTCTTCAAAAATCCGGGTTTCAAAAGTTTCAAATGTTGAGCATGAAAATCTCCCGAAGGAAAATCGCTGAAGTGACGTGGTGGCTTGACGTCATATGATGTCACGACTATTGATGTGTCATGGAAAGAAGGGTGACACGTGTCATGTGGAAATGAGCGAAAGTCACAACTAAATGATCTGGAATGAGTGCCACGTGTCATGACTGATGAGAAAATGTTCGAAGTGAATGATCTGTCGCTACGCGTCGTGATCAATCAACAGTCCAAATTTGCTTCGACACTTTGGGCTTTGATATTTTCAAATGTGAAGCATGAAAATATCCTAGAGGAAAATCTATGAAATGAATGATCTACTGCCGCGTGTCCCCGCCTATGGACGGTCCATATTCACTTCGGGTTTTCAAAATTTCGGGTCTTCAGCTAGTTCGGCTCTCCGGGACTTCGGGTGGTTCTTGATCCTCGGGACTTCAACACTTCAGAAGTTTTGAGATATAAAGTATGAAAGTCTCGTTAAGTGATTAGTCTATGCTTATCACTAATTAACTCGAGCTTAAGCCACGTTAAATACTTTGGGAGTTCGGGAGTTCGGATAATTCTTGATGTTAAAATTCACACGATTTTGCACCCCCGAATGGACAAGAGCCGTTGATCTAATCGGCCTGGTGGATCTTTACCGTTGAAAATTACCCTGTTCGTTTTGAAAATCCTGGCCCGAAATTGACCATTCTGAGATGCTGTGTTTGTCCACGGGCGTTTCCTGTGCATATAAAAAGGCTTGGTCAACCTGCTGTGAACTCAATCAAACGTGATGACAAGCATTCTTAACCAAATGCGACATGTATTTTATCCTTTCAAGAAAAAAGGAAACAAAAATGCACGAAGACTCATACAAGAAATAAACGAATAAGAACCAAGTCACTAAAAAAATGGGAAACTGACTTGACCAACCAGAATGTGAAAAATATATGAAGGCATAGGGGAAAGAGAGAGGAGATGTAGGGGCACAGACCTAGGTTACAACATTCGCTCCAACCGGGGATAGCTCATCCTTGTGAGGTGCTAAGAACTGTGGATCAATGCCTCGAGATTATATAACCGCTCTTACCTTCGATCACTTATCTTTGTTTTCGTCTGTCAGCTCTGTGTATCTGTTACTGTCCCTCAACCATGCATTTTATTAAATTAAAAACTAAAACTACACCCCAGTGCCTTGTTGGACTATGGATTCTTTCTTCACACACAACTAAGTAATCAAAATAAATAATAAAGGAAAGCATCTATGGTACAAGAGGGACCTTCCCTCGTCTTTAAACAAAATAGTTCTTCAAGAAGAGCCCATTTACTGGGCCTCCAAAGATATTTGTATCGTCTAGGTTGTGCAAGATAAATGTGTTGTTGTTCAGAACTTCAACCACCTTAAAAGGTCCAAACCAGGGGTTGTCAAATTTACCATGCTTGGACTTGTCATCCCTTCGGGCCTCCCACCTCAAGACCAGGTCACCTTCCCGAAAAATCTCCTTCTTGGTTTTATTATCAAAGGATGATTTGATCTTGCTTGGGTATGCCTCTGTCCTCTGATAAAATGCTTCTCTTCTTTGCTGAACTTCTATAATATGGAAGATTCTCCCTTGGATGTCATTTGGTTCCTCAATCTCTTCCTGCAAGAATTTTAGAACTGGTATACCAAGATGAGTGGGAAAAACAATGTCTATTCCATAAACAAGTTGAAAGGGTGAGGTTCCCAAAGACTTCTTAGTGCTGATTCTGTCATCCCATAAAGCATATTTGAGTTTAGAGTCCCAGGATTTCTTGTTTTCAGTCAACAACCTCTTAGTGTTCCTAATGAGAGTCTTGTTTGATGATTCTGCCAGGCTATTTCCCAGAGGGTAATGGGGTGTGGAATGTGTCAGGGAGATGCTATGACTACCACATAAGTCAATCATGGCTTTGGACTTGAATGCTTGGGAATTTTCTGTTACAAGCTTACTGGGGCAACCAAATTTGGCAAAAATATTAGTTTCTAGTAAATTCATGATTACCTTGTCAGTGGCATTCCTGGTGGGCACAACCTCAATCCATTTGGTGAAGTAGTCGGTGGCAGTGAGGATCCACTTGTGTTTTCCACTGGAGGGTGGATTTATCTCTCCTATGAAGTCTAACCCCCATTGATCAAACAAACTACTTGCATTGAGAGGTATTAGGGGCAGTGATAGTAACTTCTGTTTCCATGCAAAAATTTGGCATTCATTGCAGGCTCTAACAGTGGCAAACACATCAGAGAAAAGGGTGAGCCAATAGTATCCTTCCCTTGGGATCTTGAGAGTTGTGGCCTTCCAATGCCGGTTCCCTCCACATACTCCTTTATGCTTTTCTGGTGTGACCTGTTTGGCTTCATTTTCATCAAGGCACTTTAACAGGATTCCAACAGGATCTCTCCAATACAAGTTTTGGTTTGAAATGCAGAACTTTATAGATTTCAACTTGAGAGACCTGGCCTTTATCTTCTTCACATCTGGTGGACACTCAAAATGATGTAGAAAATAGATGATGTTTTTATACCAAGGTGAAGAGGAGTATTTTTCAAATACCTATAAGTTGTCTTGTTCAAGATGTATGATGGGTGCATCTGATTGGGTGAAGATTTGATGCAATTATAGCACCTTACAATTTGATCCTGATAGCAATTTGGACAATCCTTTCCCCTTGATCAACTTGGTGGGATTTATGTGCAGGTCATACTACAACAGTTTGACAATTCATTTTCCACTTTTCCCCTCACTGTCTGGCTGGACCAAAATCTCTTTGACACTGCTGCTAGGAACAAAGGTTGTTATCTTAGACTGTAGTACATAAACCTTGAAGGCTTTGAGTGATTTGACCAGTGCATAAGCATGTTTCTCTAATATATCATACTTCAGCTCAGCATCTCGGAGGGCTCTACTAAAAAAGGTTATTGGCTGCTCATTCCCTTCTTCATTTTTCTGCAGTAGTACAACATCAATGGTTTCCTCTGAAGCAAAAGAGAAGATGAAAAATTTTTTGGTGTAGTCAAGGCTGGACAATACAGTGGCCTCAACTAAATCTTGCTTGATTGTTTGGAAAGATGATTTTTCCTCCAAGGACCATTTTATCACAACATATTTCTTCAACATGTTAGTAATAGGATTCATAATTTCAACAAAATTTGGCATGAAACGTCTGAGGAAGTTTATCTTACCAATAAAAGACTAGACAACCTTTTTATTTCTGGGGATCTCAATCTGTTGAATGGCACAAACCCTCTTTGGATCAATTTTTATACCCCCTGCTGATATGATGTGGCCTAGGAGATTTCCTTCTGGCATGACAAAGTGAGACTTCCTAGGATTCAGAGATATTCCATATCTCCTACATTTCTTGAAAACTTGCTCCAAGTGTTGCAAATGTTCATCATCAGACTTGGAAAAAATGGTGATGTCATCCAAGTATATAACCATCAATTTGTCTTTCCCCCCCACAAAATCTATGTCCATGGCCCTTTAAAAAGTGTCCCCTGCGTTCATTATCTCAAAGGGCATCTTGTCATACATGAATATTCCCAATCGGGTGGTGAATGTTGTTTTTTCTTTATCCTCTTCGCACACTGCTATCTGGTTATAACCAGAGTATCCATCCAACAAGGAAAGTTTGTGTGCACCTACCACCCTTTGTAAAATATGATCCATATTGGGGAGAGGATAATTTTCTTTCAGAGAACACTTGTTGAGATTTCTGAAGTCAACACACAAGCGTATCTCACCACTTTTCTTCCTTACAGGTACTAAGTTGGCCACCTAGCTTGAGTATCTCAATGGTACAATAATCTTGGCATACAACATTATTTTCAACTCTTTCTCAATTATGGACATTAATTGATCTAGGTGGATATCGGTGGCCACCCACCTTTTCCAACTGGCTCAAAACAACTTTCTGGCAATTTTGGTAATTTACTATTTTTAGCAGTTTTTCACTTCTGGAGCTGTTTGGAGGCCCTAAATGATGTTTTTTGGGAAAACGGGTTTGCAATTTCAAAGTTCCTTCAATATTTCCCCAAAAATGAATCTCCTTGACAATACCTTTCCAACGGGCTATCATGCGCCTAAAACGAATATTGTATGCAAAAGTTACGACCCCAGGAAGTTGATGTACTAACTTACCCAAACTGGGCCCACATGACTTTTGGCGCTTCATCTCATAGGGTTAGGTTTTTGGATGTCTAGGGTTTTGGGAATTCCTGTTTATTGTAAAAAGGCCTTCAGAGCCTCATTGTAATCATCTTCTTGCGAATGAGTGCAACCATCACATCTCTTTTCAGAGATAAGTCACCACCATTCTAGCAAGGTTGTTTCCGCTGCATTTTACAGTTTCAGCTTATTTCCTTATTGAATAAAAAACCAATTTTACTGCATCTCTATCATTTTGTGTTAAAAACCTGTTAATAATCTGTAGTCATTTCGTTTTTCTCATAAAATTTGGATCAGTGGTATCAGAGCAGTCTGCTCCTTGTCGTCTTAATGCATGTCCCCAACAAGGTCGGAGTACAAAGAGTTGGGTCTCGAGCTTGTTTCTCTTGAGGAAAAAAGCTCTCGCACACCCAAGCGACCTCTCATGGCAGGAGAAAAGAAATATGGTGGGACATGATATCCTTTCAAACTGTTGATTGAGGAATCCCTCACGCAACAAAGGAATGAGATGATGGATAGTTTTGCGCAAATCCTTCGATGGCTACCAACAAGTGACACATCTTCTTCGAGCGGAGGCGCCGCCCCCTTCAAGGTACAAATAAAATTCGATATTCCTATATTTGAAGGATAGATAGACACATATGTTGTAGACAAATGGTTGAATCTACTAGAATGGTATTTTTTTGTCCATAACTTTTTGAATAGAGAAAATATTACTTTTGCGCTCCTCAAAGCCGTTCCCCATGTCAAAGATTGTTGGGAAACTTTCTTTGAGCAAAAGGAAACAGAGGTACCCTCATTATTTATAGTCACGACCACCTAGGAATCCTTCAGGGATGTTATTAAGAAACAATAATACCCTGTCAGAATTTATGATGACTTGTATACCAAATGGACCACACTGCGACAAGAAAGAAACCAAGCAGTGCCAACTTTCACAAATATCTTCCATACCTTGCGCATCAAGATGGGTATCAAAGATTCAGTACGACATCTGGTGCTCAAGTATCATGGTGCTCTGCATAGATACATCCATACTGAAATGGAATTTCTGGACATCTCATCCTTGGGCGTGACCTACCGATATGCCATCAAAATCGAGCAAAAGATCAAACAAAAGACACAACAATTTGGGCTTGGGAACCCCTCACAACAAAATCCAGGAAAGGGCGGCCCCAACTCACTGAACAAAGGATATAGCAAATATGGAAAGTACCAGGAAAACCAGTCCAAGACGTAAGAAAAGAAGGACACCAAAAATACAAAGAAAGATACTGGGAAGTGGTGCGACTTCCACAAGAGCCCTTGGCATAACACTGTTGACTACCTCTCAAAGCAGTCACTGGTGACCGAAGTGAAAGCCTATGAATAAGATGCAGGTTCTGAATCTGAACTAGAACCATAAAGGGGAAGATGGATCATTGACGTGGAACCCAGTGCCACTGTTGCTACCACCAAGCTCCAGCCTGGTGAACCACACGAGCCAGAAGAAGGAGAGCGCCTCTTCCATTCATAGATGTGGGTAAAAGGTACCCCACTACACTTCATCATTGATGGCAGTAGCCAGAATAACATCATCTCAGCAGAGGTCATCAAGCGACTGGCCCTGTCGACAATGCCACACCCACAACCCTACACCATTTGATGGCTTTGCCAAGAAAGCGATCTCCGCGTCAGCCAATAGTATCGACTGTTGTACGACATCAAGCCCTTCAAAGATGAGGTATTGTGTGATGTTTATCCTCTTGAAGTTTGTGATGTTCTTTTGGGCCAACCTTATTTATGGAAATGTCATGTTGTATATGATTCTAGGCCTCGTAGTGTTATTATTAATTTAAACAAGAAATTGTACAGGATACCTGAGGCAGTCCCACCTAGCGCTATTTCCTTGATCTATGCTAAGCAACGTAGGAAGGTCATCTCTCAAAAGGGGAAGTTTGTCTTCCTCGTGATTATCTCTCAGAATAAGCGAAAGATCACAACCACATCCAGGGTCTCTGTGGTCAACCTCTCCACACAACATAAGAAAGTAGATAAGGCCATGGAAGAATACTCAGATATCTTCTCCTCACCTACCGGAGTACCTCTGCATTGCCAGGTCAAGCACCCCATCGATCTGACCCCCGACGCACCACTGCCCAATGGGCTAGTCTATCACCACTCTCTGTTAGAGAATGAGGATATCAAGTGACAGATCCAATAACTTCTCCACAAGGAGCACATCCATCCCATATCATCACCTTGCGGGAGCCCAATCGTGCTAGTACATAAGAAAGATGGAACCTGACAACTATGCATTAATTACCGGGCTCTGAATAAAATCACAGTCAGAAACCGGTACCCGATTCCTCAAATCAATGACCTTCTTGATCAACTCTTAGGGGCCAAATAATTCAGTAAGATTGATCTGAAGTCTTGCTACCACTAGGTCCCGATAGAACAGACAGATGTATGGAATACCACCTTCAAGTCAAAGGAAGGCCTTTTTGAATGGTTTGTCATTCCATTTGGTCTGACAAATGCTCCAGCCACTTTCATGAGGATGATGGATGATATCCTACGATCATTCACCAATAATTCTATAGTGGTGTATCTAGATGACATTCTCATTTACAACAAGACTTGGGTCGAACACTTGCAGCATATTCAACAGGTTCTGCACACCCTGCGACAACACAAGCTATACACCAACTTGGAAAAATGCTCCTTTGGCATGGACATGGTCCATTACCTGGGATACATTGTTGATCAACATGGCTTACATGTGGATACAGCCAAGATCCAAGTCATCCGTTATTGTCCATCCTAGACCACACTCACTGAGCTTCAAAGCTTCATGGGCCTTGCCAATTTATACCGAAGGTTCATGTTGGGATTCTCCCATATTGCATGGGCCGTCAGCCAAATAACCAGTGGTGGTGGTAAGGAGAAATTTGAGTGGGGCTGGTCCCAACAAAAAGCATTCGATGATTTGAAGCAACACTTGTGCTCAGTACTTTCACTACCAGACTTGCAACAACCCTTTGATATCGAGACAGATTCTTCAGACTATGCTTTGGGCGCCGTTCTCACTTAGCACAACCACCCCATGGCCTATCATAGTGAGACACTATCAGATGCTGTCTGTAACTACCCTACATACGGCAAAGAAATGTACTCCATTTTGCAAGATTGATGCTAGTGGAGAAATTACATTATTGGGAAGGAGACAATCATCCACACTAATCATAAGCCACTGCAGTTCATGCAAACACAAGGAAAATTGCAGAATGGTCGCCATCAAAAGTGGTCCACGTACTTGAAATAATTCCACCTCAGCATCAAGTATAAAACATGAAGCACCTATCGCGTCACTGATTTCCTCAGTATACCGCCAGTCGCAACACTCACCACGATGCTATACTCTTATGACCATCAGACCTCTGGATGGCCCCAACTCTATGAGACAGACCCGAACTTTGCCACCACCTACCAAATGTTGAGTGCAAACGCAATTGTCGATAATTTCCATATTCAAGATGGGTTGTTGTGTCATCTGGGCCATATCTGTATTCCATCAAGCGATCGAGCGAAGCTGGTATGGGAATCCCACTACAGTCGGGTGGCAGGACACTTCGGCATAAAAAAGACAGTGGCGATGCTACATAAACATTTCTATTGGTTGAAACTTTGACAAGAGGTCAACAAGTATATCAGTTCCTGTACTGCCTGCACTATTGTCAAACCGACCACTAAGAAACATGGCCTGTACACCCCTCTTCCTACTCCTGACAGGCCATGGGAATCCATCTCAATGGACTACATGTCAGGCCTCCCATCCACCAAGCGGGGAAATGACTGTGTTTTTGTGGTTGTTGATCACTTTTCTAAGATGGCAATTCTGGTTGCCTGCAAGAAGAGCATCATAGTAGAGGCCACTGCCAAGCTCTTCTTTGAACAAGTTTGGGTACATTTTGGACTCCCAAAAACCATTGTCTCATATCGGGACAATCAATTTCTCAGCACATTCTGGTCGAGCCTCTGGTAACTGCTGGACACCAAGATCACCAAATCCATAGCCTTCCACCCCCAGACAAATGGCCAAACCGAGGTTGTAAATTGAATGATTGTGCATATCCTTCACATGTATAATTCCAAGCACCCTCACACATGGGATGAGAGACTTCTGTATGTCCATCATAGCTACAAACGAGCCCTGCATAGCTCAACCGACCACAACCCCTTTCAGGTGGGGTTGGGATTCCAAGCATTGGGTCCCATAGATGTTGCACTTCCCCTTGCGGTCACCTCAACCAACTCATCTCCTGCTCCAACTGAAGCTGACAAAGCCACCCGGTTAATTGAGTTGATCCAACACATCCGCCAATAGGTTCAGGATATCCTACAGAAGTCCAATGACAAGTACAAGCAGTGCCATGATCAACATCGGGTGCCACATAAGTTTCAGGTGGGCGACAAAGTTTGGTTGCACTTGCAGAAAGAACGCCTTACAGGACCCCATCGAAAGCTTCACCCACTCCATTATGGGCCATACACCGTCACCAAGGACATGAGGGATAATTATTTTGAGCTCAACATTCCTCCTTTCCTTGGCCTGCACCTAGTGTTCAACGTGGATCTCCTTCACCCTTATTTCCCACCATTATTAGACACCTCATAAGTACCAGAACAACTGTCACCAACATAGCTCAAACCTGACTGCATACAACAAGTATCCTGTGATCAGATTGTGAACACACAGATCAAGGGAACTTGACAACAAAGGATCCATCTTTATCGAGTCGTCAAAGCAGGGCAACTCCTGCACCAAGGCAAGTTGCTCACCCGGTGCCAAATTCAGCAGAAATTTCATCATCTGATGGGGGAACTCAACTCAATGGATACCATTGCTTCCTAAGGAGGGATGATTGATCCAGGTGGATATCGATGGCCACCCACCTTTTCCAAGTGGCTCAAAACAACTTTTTGGCAATTTTGGTAGTTTACTATTTTTAGTAGTTTTTCACTTTCGGAGTCGTTTTGAGGCCCTAAACGACGTTTTTTTTGGGAAAATGGGTTTTCCATATGAGAGATTCCTTTTATATTTCCCCCAAAATGAATCTCCTCTAAGATACCTTTCCAGTGGGCTATCATGCGACTAAAACAAAGATCGTATGCAAAAGTTATGACCCCGGGAAGTTTATGTACTAACTTACCCAAACGGGGCCCACATGGCTTTTGGTGCTTCATCTCCTAGGGTTAGGTTTTTGGATGTCTAGAGTTTTTTACATTCCTGTTTATTGTAAAAATGCCTTCAGAGCCTCATTGTAATCATATTCTTATGAATGAGCACATCCATCACATCTCTTCTCAGAGATAAGCCGTCACCATTCCAACAAGCTTCTTTCTGCTGCATTTTACAGTTTCAACTTATTTCCTTATTGAATAGAAAACTAGTTTTACGATATCTATGTTATTTTGTGTTAAGCACTTGTTAATAATCTGTAGTCATTTCGTTCTGCTAATAAAATCTGGATCATTAACATGGGATTAAACTGTCGAATCTTCTGTTTGAATGGCTTGGAGCCAACCTTTAGGGGGATCTTATGTTGGATGATGTCAGTGTCAAATGTCTTCAAACCTTCATAGGACCATGCAAAAACATCAACAAAAGTTTTAATGAGAATGGAATACCTGTCTTTTTGTTCTACAACTAATGCTTTGGACAACTTGATGATATTAGTATTCTTAGTGGTCCCAATATTGGAATCTGTCACCTCTTCTTCTTGATTTTTCATGACAACCCCTTTGTAAACATCATTACTATCAAACAACCTTTCCAATGGCACTAGTCCTCTCGAAATGTGGTTGGTTTTCAGCTCCACAATATCATGACCAACCACTGTCTTCAACAGATGAGATGCCCACTAATCTTCTAATTCCTCATCTTCACCTTCTTGACTTTCTTGGTCAATTGAGATATTGGAGAATTCATCAATGGTGTGTAGAAATCTCTACAGCTCTAAATCATCACTAAAGACTTGCCAGTGTTTTACGTTGTCTGGTATGGTTGTTCTATGTCTTATATCCACTTGATATTTGATATTTGGGCCAATGGGAAGCCTGAAAGTGCTGGCATCCAAGGCCAAAGAATCTACCTTTTGATTCTGTTCTCTGGGAATGAAAGAAATGTTAAATTCCAGAAATAAATTATCAATCATATCCCATACCTTGTTTCTGTATTGCTTGAGCCTCTGTTTCTTAGCTTGATATATGTTCCTTACTTGATTGATGATTAACTCAAAATCACCAAAAATTTCTACACAATCAATGACCATTACTTTGGCAACCCTCAATCCCAATACCAGAGCTTCATATTCATCTATATTATTATTAGTTTCAAACTCCAGCTTATAAGAGAGGGTTACTACTTCTTTTGAAGGGGAAATGAGGAGAATACCTGCACCAGATCCTTCTTTTGATGAAGATCCATCGAAATACATCTTCCATACTCTATTTTGTTGACTTGTCAGTGGCTGATCGTTGCATTGGCTAATTGATATTTCAGGTTCATCATCGTTTAGGTGGAAGAAAAATGAGCCAATATCATCCTCGACAACATAAATAAGGTGATTGCTTGGGTTCTAATG
Organism: Picea engelmannii; assembly: GCA_009831015.1. NCBI lineage: Eukaryota > Viridiplantae > Streptophyta > Pinopsida > Pinales > Pinaceae > Picea > Picea engelmannii. Next base: position 256,999 of record ML781382.1, on the reverse strand, counting down.
GTCACTGAAAATGTAGGCTAACCTTACCTCTCTGTATAGCCTCCTATGTTCACCTCTAAACACCAGAATGGTGGTATAAGTGAGGTCCAATTGTAATGATCCTCCAACCTTTTTAGCCCACCTTCTAGATAAAAGCATGCCAAACTTTGGGGAAATGTCTGCTACCAGAATGTCCATCACTACACTCTTCATGGGTAATTATGCTAGAGAAACCACCATATCCTTTATCAATCCCATACATTTTACTTTCTTAGAATCAAAGGAGTACAAGTCTTGGTAAGGCTTGGTAATCTCCAGATCTAGTTCTTCCATAACAACTTTGGGCATGACATTGTGAGAGGCTCTTGAGTCCATAAGACAGTTATGCAGGATATTATCATGGACATTCAAATATATATATAAAGGAGGAGAGGAATCATAGCCATCTTCAATGTGTGGGCCCATGGTAATGGTTGGGTTTTCATCCTGCAGACTAATGACATTGGAAGATACATGAGAAGGAGTTGGTTGCAGAACTTTCATGATGGGTTTTTTGAAAGGTTCATTTTTTAACAATTCTGTTTGAGGCACATGGATCTTGATCTTTCTCAGCTCATGTTCTAGGCTGAAAGAGGTTGGTGACCTATCATATTCTTTTATTTCAAGGACTGCAGGTTTTGATAGAGGAAGTTGCTGAGTTTTAGATGACATACCTTTATTTGGACTTGGCTTGGGGAGAGCTTCAACTTGTTTGCTTTGATTAGAGGTAGTAGCCTTGGAAGATCTTGCCCTCATCCTCAAATCATATTTCTTCTTGGGTTGGATTTGAATAATTCCCTCTTCCTCTATCTGATCATCAAACTGATTTGACAGTTGTGCTGCCTCATATTCTTGCTGTGTTAAATGGCTGGTATAATAATTTGTTTCATTGAAAAGAACAACAATATCATCTACAACATTATTGTCTGCATCCATCTCCTCAATCTGATTGTTTTGGATATGAGGTACTACCCTTTGATCATCATCATTTCTTCTTTCTCTCTACATTATTGGAGGGGCATCATTAGGCCTCCTGAACTGATTTTGATTTCTATTTCCACCCCCTTGAAAAGTTTTGTTTGGCTGTTTGGATTCCCATTTTAGCTTAGCTATTTCAGAAGTCAGATCCTTCAAGGTTTTGGTCATTTCCTCAAGTTTGGGATCATATGTGGTTGAGTTAGAGGAGGTAGGGGTATCCTCTCTTTGTTTTTTCTTCTCTTTCTCACGTCTAGTCTTTAGTCCGTCTGATGCCAAAATATTAGATTCAACTTCAATGGATGCTTCCTGCATGGAAAACCGTGTGGTTGGTCTTCTCTCTCTCAGGAGGAGGGATAAACATGCATAAAATGAATTGGCATAGGTGATATTGGTAGAGGATTCAATTGGTTTGATATCATCTTGGATTCTACCATACATCTTATTGAATCTCTTGGTGAAATCTGAAATAGATTCACCATTCTTTCTCTTTAGGGCCCCAAACTCAGTGATGTAGTAGAGATAATCTCTCCTATCTCCCCATTGCTTTATGAAAGTTTCATATAATGCCCCAATATCTGCAATGGAGGCTGGGGGAAGGCCTCTGAACCATTTTCTTACTTCCCTATCTAGACTCTGTACAAACAACCTCATCCACACATCTACATAATCAATGTTAAAGTTGTTTGGAAAGGTGTAAAAGTCTACCAGATGCTCCTCAACAATTACTTCACCTTCCCCATTATATCTTGGTAAATATTTCATGTAATCTGTGGTTGGGAAGGCATGCAAGCCTACAGGCAGAACTAGGGGTGCATAACTGGCAACAATTATGACTTCCATTATGTTAATGACCATGGCATGAATAATATGAATTTGAAGATTTATGGGAGATACAGAGGTAGATGTAGGAATAAATGCATGAATATATGCTGAAGTGGAATAAGGTGTTGAATATGTCTGAGCCCCTTTGGAATTATGATTCTCAGGGCTATCAAATTCAAGCTGCTTGTGATTGTGATTATATGAAGGCTCTTTGTATGCAGCTTTACCCTTGAGGGGGGAAGTATATCTTTGAGCTACAATGGATTTTCTTAGCTGCCTTCTGGCTCATAGACTAATGTGTTATTCTCAGGGTTAGAATGAGCCTTCTTGGCTTTGATGTTTTCAGATTTGGATATGTTGAATCCCTTTATGGGCGCCAATATTTCTTCTTTAAATTTTACTGAGTGAAGTCGCCAGGTGAAATATGGCAGTCTGTCTTTGTCTGATATTTGTTCACCATCAAAGGTCAAAGCTGATAATTTTTCATTCTCTCAGGGAAATATATCTCGTTACTCTGTTCCCCGACAACGACGCCAGAAGACATTGGTACTAAAGTCTGCACCTGACTGCTAAAGGGCAAAGCTAGGCCACCTATCAGTTTAGAATGATTGTTTCTTTTAATTTTTTGTTGGTTGGTCAGAGGGTTATTCTATCAAGACAAAAATCAAGGTTGGGTTGGTAGAATGATATGGATGATGGTCCTCCTTGGCCAGTGGCACAATAATGACATACCAGTGGAATAATATAAAACAAGGGGAAACAATAGACTACTCAATGAATAATCTGCTGCAAGAAGTTCAATACTTAAAATATTATTTCAAGACATTAAACATGTATAAAAACAAAGTTACTCCCACAGGTTGCAAATAAAACAGATATTCACCAAAGCATTAGCTGTTTGACATGTTTCATATCAGTACAAACAAGTTATACAATGGATGAAAGGAAATGAAATGTACGTTGCACAAATAAAAAACTGTAATCAATATAAGAATAAAAACACATGAAGATTTGAATGAAACACTGTCGTCAAGAGTATGTTCACTAGGTGGAGAGATTTAATCCATGCATAGAACGGGTCCAACCAGTCTGATGTATTTCTATCCTTTCCCCAAAAATCCGACCCTTACAATATCCAAAAACTAACTATTTGAAAGAGTTGCAGAGGCTCTCGTCCTTAGGGGAATGAGACCTAAATTTAGGTAACTGTTTGTAGAACAAATTATTAAATTCACTAAGACACCAGACTTAATCAACAAGAGTGGTTATTATCACACACAGAAGACCACTCTTGTATCTAATCTAAGAAATGATGGAATTAATCAACTAAAAACTACTATTGTCTCTGAGACATAAATTGATGCACATGTTGGAGGAACTGAATTGGAATAAAATAGGCTTCAGAGTGACAGAGCAGGGCTCTATGTTGAGTAATGGCATGCCTACAAGCTATCAGAGGCCACTGGAGACAACTAGCTGCATGAGAGATCTTTGCTTGAGGAAGAGAGGAGTTTGTTGAGGTGTTCTAGAACTAATCTGTGTCGACCTCTGACTGATACTTAACTCTATGTCTGTGTTTGAGCTTCTGGAAGCTAAGCGCACTTTATCTTGACTGTAAGTGACCCTTCTCCTTGCTTTCACTGTGATGAATTGGTTGTGAACAAGAATACGTGGTGGTGTGCATCCAATAGGAAGACATGATGCATGGAGGTGGACAATGTGGATGTAGAATCAGATGGCGCGCGATGAGAGGAGTGAAAGTGATGTGGAGGTGACACGGTGACCTGATTTCATTAAGCACGTGATTGTGAGAGTTGTTGAGGGTGGTTTGGTTCCACACCGCTTTTGGGCCCGCAATTGCCCACAAGATGCCACATACCCTTCCAAAAATACCATGGTTCCAATTGCAGGACCACTCTAGAAAATTAACGTCTGGGAAGTTTACATCCCCGCAATGGAGTGTGGTCATCGATATGATTACGATCTGTTATCTGGGTGATATTTTCCTGCTGCAAGGATCGACGGTTCTCATTGACTTGAGATCAATAGTCTAGATTCACTTCAGAATTTCGGGCTTTGCGTGTTTTGAATGTGAAACATGAAAAATATCCTGGATGAAAATCTATGAAATGAATGATCTGTCGCCACACGTCATGACCAATGAGTGGTCTAAATTTTCTTCAGAAATCTGAGTTTCAGAAGTTTCAAATGTTGGACATGAAAATCTCCTGGAGGAAAATCGTCGAAGTGACGTTGTGGCCTGATGTCATATGATGTCACAGATGATGATGTGTCATGGAAAGAAGGGTGACACATGTCACGTGGAAATGGGCGAAATTCACAAACAAATGACCTGGAATGAGTGCCACATGTCATGACTGATGTGAAAATATTCGAAGTGAATGATCTGTCGCCACGCATCATGACCAATGAACGGTCCAGATTTGCTTCAGCACTTTGGGCTTCAAGAGTTTCAAATGTGAAGCATGAAAATCTTCCAAAGGAAAATCTCCAAAGTGAATGATCTGTGGTCGCGTGCCCCCGCTAATGGACGATCCAGATTCACTTTGGGTTTTCGGAATTTCGGGTCTTTGGCTCTTCAGCTAGTTCGACTCTTCGGCTCTTCGACTAGTTCGACTCTCTAGGATTTCGGGTGATTCTTGATCCTCTGGACTTTGACACTCTGGATAGTTCAGCTCTTCAACACTTCGGGAGTTTTGAGATATAAAGTATAAAAGTCTCCCGAAGTGATGATCTCGCTAAGTGATTAGCTGGTGCTTATCACTAATTAACTCGAGCTTAAGCCACATTAAATACTTCGGGAGTTTGGGACTTCGGATAATTCTTGATGTTAGAATCCACACGATTTTTCACCCCCAAATGGACGAGATCCGTTGATCTGATCGACCTGGTGGATCTTTACCGTTGAAAATTACCCTGTTCATTTTTACAATCCTGGCTTGAAATTGACCATTCTGAGATGTTGTGTTTGTCCATGGGCGTTTCCCGTGCATATAAAAAGGCTTGGTCGACCTGTTGTGAGCTCAATCAAACATGATGACAAGCATTCTGAACCAAATTCGACATGTATTTTATCCTTTCAGGAAAAACAGAAACATAAATGTGCAAATAATCATACAGGAAAGAAACGAATAAGAACCCAGTCACTCAAAAAATGGGAAACTGACTTGACCAACCAGAATGTGAAAAATTGATGAAGGAATAGGGGAAAGAGAGAGGAGAGTTAGGGGCACAGACCTAGGTTACAACAATACTTAATATCTTCTACTGACATGATATCTAACTCCGCATCTGTTTTATAAACAAATATGGCCCGAGAATTGGCTTCCGCTCACTGGCGGTTCAAACCAACATCAACACCATAAAAAAACGATTCCAAATTTTCCCCGATTGCATTCCTATAATATTTTCCAACCTCTGATGAAGCTCTCAACTTTGAATGTGAAGCAAATGCCCCTTTTGGGTGAGATACTAAAGGTCATGGAAGCCTTTACAATGTCGCATTTCGATATGCCCCTTTTCAATCATATGTTCATCCTTTACCAGCCCCATAATAATCAGACGGTAGACTAGTATAATTAGGGTGCATGTCTATGAAAAAATATGCATAAAAGTGTCTTGCATAATAATGTGGAACCTCATTGTTCCACGAAAATTTCCCATATGTTGCCAAAAATCTGTTATACATATGTCCTGCAATGTCGGGGTGCATAAAATATTACACCTTCAACATCTTTCACTTTGGCCCATCTTTGAAATTGAACATTGAAATTGCGTTTTCTTTTGAAACTTTATTTTTTATTGTGTCCCATTTATCAGGGCCCATCACCTATGACTTTCGATGCCTCATCAAATCGATACGAATGTCAGTGGTTGGCCCCATCTTTTGATATGCGTCCATAAAGTTTTGCAATGAATGCAAAACAATCTGCAATCTTTGTTTACTCTCCTGAGGGAGATCCAATATCTTCAAATCATTTTCCAACCTACTTTTAACACCTGAGCATCGCTCAAGGGTCATTTCTTCAGTAATCCCTTCCCAGGGAAGTTCATCACCAACATCCAAAGGATAGGTGGACGTAGGCGTGTAATCTTTTGTTTCTTGATAACACTGCCTCCTAAATCCACCTTCACCCTCTGCACCAACATTAGAATCTTCCTGAAACCCACTCTCTCTTTCATTGTTGTCCCTTGCTCTAAAATAATTGTCTACACACACATTTGAAATTAATTACAACATTTAACTTGACATAAATTTAAATACACAAAAATACAACAAAAATAAACAAAATTAAAGAAAATTACCAAAAATATTCTCTTGTCCTGAGTTATTCCCTACATTCTCAGGTGTAGGAGTATCAATGTGCAACCTATCTAAGAAGTTTGTATCCATAGCACTTGCTTGAGCACATTCTGGAATTGATTTATTCACAAACTCGTTTGATAATCTCTTGTGACGAGATTGTTGTTGGTCACTCAGAGTCTCAGTCGAAGAAGGGGTTCCTCTTCTTCCTTCTTGGGAGAGCCTAGAGCATTTGCGATGAATGTTTGGAGACTCCCATCTCGACATCTCTCCTCAATATCTATCCTTTGTAAATTCATGAAAATTTAAGCACAAGACAAGTAAGAGTTAATATCTCCAACATTGATCAACAAAAAATATGAAGAAAGAAAAACAAATAAGACAAAATTAATAGAATTGTTCTTTATGTTAGACACAATTATAATAGGGTGATTCATAACTCCACTACCCATGCCCATTTCAAATATATTTTGGTTTCTTACTATTATCACAAATAACCTTGGTAAATCCACAAAAAATGGAAACAATATTTAGACGAGCGCATATTAGGACATAAAGTTGATGAAATCCTCTAAAAGTACAAGTGGCAAGGCAAAGTCACAACACGATAAGCACTTACTATCATGGAAACACATAATATATGAAGAGTACACGGGTCAAAGTTTGGTAACGGAATAGAGGTTGTCTATGTGGGTAATCAGATTTCATGCATCCAACGGGTATGGAGCACAGTCCCTGAAAATCAACGTTTAACTTTACACGATGTTTGGTTGGATGGAAGAAATATGCCATCTAATTAAATTTTAAATCGATGACATCATTACTTTATGATACAATGCCAAATTACATCTAGTCAAACATTTGCTAGCTAAGATGCAGCATAAATCCATGGCCGGGGCCAGATAGAAGAAGAAGTTGAAAATTCTACTCACGTCCATTCGAAAGAATTTCCATATTGTGGTGGAAAGGAGGAAGTTTTTTCCATGTTTCATCCCAAAATAAAGCATTGGTTCCATCCTTGACTTCCAAAAAACAATGAGTGTGGATAATGTCTTTCTTTTTCCAGACATTGTTCCATATTAAGGAGCTTGAAAAATTTCCTAAAAGTATGATCAGGTCCTGAGGCTCTATGAGAGGGTAATACTTATTGCACCAAAGGAGGACCCATAGAGTATTATTTGATGTCAGTCAATGCCACCATGTTTTAGCTCCACAGAATGAGTTGGGGACATCTGGATCTTTGAGACTGAGTCCTCGTTTGAGGTTAGGGACACTGAGCGTGTCCAAGTGACTAAATCCCATTTCTTTTCTTCGCAAGTTCCACCCCACACAAAGGATTTTTGGAGGTTTCAGACAACTTTCAGGATCTCTTTGGGAGAAACCATAGATTGAAACAAGTAAAGAGGCATGGATTGAAGGATATACTTGAGAAGGACCAGTTTTCATGATGCATTGAGCATTCTGAAGGATCAATTAGACAATTTCTTATTCATTCAGGAGAGGAGGTCATCCCATGATGAATTTCATCCTCTGTTTTGAATGAGAAGGAACCGAAATATTTTGATGGAAGAGAGCTCCTTTGGAATCCAAGGATCTTGTAGATGTGAGCCTATACAATAGAGGTAGTGTGAAAGAAAAAAAACTAAGACTTAGCCTTGGCTTCTCTGGCTGTAGATTGAGCCATGAGCATATTTTCATCAACAAATTGTTGATGGGATATGGGATGCTCCACATCGTCAACACGCAAGACTTGATTTTATTTTCTAACACATTCGTTTTGATGGCTCTGCCAAGATGTTAATCCATTAAGATGAAGACGAATGTCGAGAGGGGATCGCTCTGCCTGACACCGTTGGAGGTGGAGAAAGTAGAAGGGGAGTAGTTGACCAGGATTGAAAAGTAAGAATAGAAGGTAAGGGGAAGTAATAATTTGATCGAGGTAGTTAGAAATATCCAATTTTAAGAGCATACCGATGGTTTTGGAAATTTTTAGAGTGGATTCAACCATGTGGAAAGGATAACCCAATCCAAGATTTTCCTCCCTTCCACATAGATGACTTTAGTGATGATTCTATAGACCATGTTACAGAGGGAAATTAGGTGAAATTTGTTGGGATTTTCCACCTTGTCTTCCTTTGAGATGAAGGTGAGGAAGGTTATATTTAGATCTGGGATAAAATTGGAGTGAAGGTGGGAGTCTTCTACTAAGGCCCATGTGTCCCAAGTGATCGAGTCTTGAAGCCACCTGGTTTTGGTCTCTTCTACAATTGTTCTAGGTGTGAGTGTCATTGATGGTTGAGGGATTGTATGGTGTCAAGAAAGGATTGGGAGTCATGGTCGAGCCTTTTTATGCCTCCTTTATTTTCATTCAGAGAGGTAATTATGTTGAAGTATCCACCAATAAGCCAATGATCATTATTGATGATGGGGTTGCAGGTGTTGAATGGAGTCAAGAAAATGAATCTTTTTAGGGATAGAGTTGGGGCCATAAAAATTAGTGAAAAAGCGAGTTTGATAGGACCATACAAGATGGAAGGGAGCTGTGAGGAAGTGTTTGGTGGTAAAGAAGTTGGACAAAGTTATTTTAGCAGGGTTCTAGATAAGGGAAAGGCCTCCTGCTACTTCGTGTGCATATAAGGACATATCTTGGGGTCCCTGCTAGATGCAAGAATAAATGGTTTGAAGAAGGACTTGGAGGCATTTAGTTTCTTGTATCATTACTATAAGGGGATTTTATTGGAGGATTTTTGACTGAGAAGCTTGTGCTTGGTTTTACCATTAAGGCCTTTGATATTCCAAGATATGACCTTCATGAGGAATGTGGGGGGTTGGGTAGGAACTTATCTTTAATCAAGGTAAGGCGACCTGAGTTAACCAAAAACTCTCCCAGATATTTAATAAGTTTTGTGTTGCTTTTCCAACCTCTTTTTCTTTTTCTTTAGGTTTTTTAGGTTGAGCAGAGGAAGAGGATTTAATTCTTGTAGAAGGAATATAGGGTATATCTTTTATTTTTTTTTGTTGGGTTGCTAAGAATTTTATTATGAACCATCGAGTCCTTCAGAAGTTGAGCATATTTCTCAATGATTGAATTCAAGTCTTGTTGCTAATAGGAAGAAGAAATGGACTTTAGGTCAAGATCCCCAAGGTCCATTTCCTTGCCATAAAAATAACAAGGCAACAACTTAACTTGTAATGTACCTAGATTTTCTTTAGGAATTATTTGCTACAGATTTTCTACAGGAAAATACCGAGATTGTGGAAGAGGACTGCATTATTATAAAGTTGGGGACTTTGCTCAGGATTTCCCGAATGGGGTGCTTGTCAGCTCATGGAGCCCCATACCAAATGACATGCGCTCAAGGACTGTTGAAAATGATGAAAATGCTAAGACAATTTCAAGCTTGAGTGGGCATCATGAGCTTGTCTAATGATTGTCTAATGCCATCAACTCATCCAGATGGTCTTGTCACAACTCTTCTTCAAACATCCTGGTGGCCTGTGCGGCTAACAATATGGGTATTAGGAACTCTGCTAGGACCATCAAGGCTAAGAAACCCATTAGAAAAAGACCAGAAAAACCAAGCCAGGTATCTCTTATCAAATGGAACTGCACTATTAGTATTCCCATGTAAACTACACCCCAAGTTCATAAGCAGGGTTTGTTCGTTAGCTAGAGTATGGTTGTTCATCAGCAGTAGCAGGGTTTGTTCTTATAGTGGAGCAGCACCATGCAACGTATCTTTGTTCCCAAAACCAATGGGACCATCATCTTAGTCTTACCCCAACAGAATGGGACCGTGTTGAGTAATTTTTTGAATAGTCGACCTTCACTTTGTTGCTAGTTCAGTGAGTTGATCCTGAAAGAAGTTGACTAACTCTTATTCTATGTCAACATGTTCTGCCACATTGTTGCCATGTCTATCTTTTGAATATGTGATGTGATTGTGATGGCTTCATTGAATGATAGATCTATGGAAGAATTTTGTGTTTTTTTTCCCTCTTTGAGAAAACAGATTCTTCTTCGCCTTCATGATTGATTGCAGGTTAGCTTAGCTTATTACCATTGATTGTGGATTAGCTTAGATTATTACCATTGATTGCGATTACTTGAATATCGAAATTAGTACAAAACTAACTATGAGTACAACTTCCTAATATGAGTAATGTATCTGATTATGAACTATTGATTACACTGGTTTGAATCTCTGATTGTGTAGTAGCCAGTGATATTGCTTCCCATTAATTCCATAACATTCCATACTATGAATCTCATCCTGGTACCAAAACAATGATCACTATAAGGAAGTAAGTCCATTGAATAGGGATACTACTAACCTCTTCCCTATTTGTCCAGTTACAGTTAAAGGTTGTTGTATGAGCTATAGCATAAGGTCATGAAGCAAACAACATGACTGTTAACTACAAAGGGTAGTATATAATAAGAACTAAAGGCAATAGCTTAACTTGTAATATAAGGGGAATAGAGCCATTCCATTACTATGATATCAGTAATACAAGAACAACTTAGCTTAAGGTTCCACAATGTGATATCATGTTACCTATTTACCATAATCAATACGTATTGTGATATTAATCTTATCTCTTATTAACTACACGAGATGTCACTATAAAGCAATGGCACTAAGTATCAACACATGTATTACACTTGTATGTGATTCCAATGCTTGTGTAAATACAAAGGGTAATAGATCACCATCTTCAACTAGTATCTTATCCAAAGGGTAATGGAACATTATCTTCAACTAAATGCTCATGTAAATACAAAGGGTAATAGATCATTAATAAGGGTCTTTCAAAGGGTATACTCTTATCCAATACAGATGGGTTTTACTTACTCTGATTAAGAGAGAGCTAAAGTAATGGAATCAACTTCATATATTACACGTATGAGCTATGTGAATATTACAATATAGTTAAGAGTGTAGAGTCTCAATCTAAGGTATATCCCACTAATCACAAGAATTGTTGAAACATTTGACTTTCTAAATGGAGATGCAAGTTCAAATTGCATTTTTTACTTTCTTGAATGAAGATGCAAGTTCAAATTGCATTTTTTACTTTCTTGAATGAAGATGCAAGTTCAAATTGCATTTCTTCTATGAGCTTATAAGGGTAATAGATCATTAATAAGGGTCTTTCAAAGGGTATACTCTTATCCAATACAAATGGGTTTTACTTACTCTGATTAAGAGAGAGCTAAAGCAATGGAATCAACTTCATATCTTACACGTATGAGCTATGTGAATATTACAATATAGTTAAGAGTGTAGAGTCTCAATCTAAGGTATATTCCACTAATCACAAGAATTGTTGAAACATTTGACTTTCTAAATGGAGATGCAAGTTCAAATTGCATTTTTTACTTTCTTGAATGAAGATGCAAGTTCAAATTGCATTTCTTTTATGAGATTTCCGTCGTGTTCTTATCAGTTTTCTTGGGTATCGTTAATTTTGTTCTATTTCCGAGTCTTCATACTTTTAAGCCCTTCTTTGTTGAAAATGGAAGCTAGCTTGACTTTTGGAGGAATCGTAATTGGTATCTCAGTCCATGGCATTGGAGTTAGATGTTGGGATTTAAATTTGTTATTTCTTATCGTTCTTTAAATGAGACATTGACATGCAATGTTCATTGCTTGTGTATTTTTGTTACCGTGCAAAGTACTGTAACATATTTTAGTTGTGGGAATAATTTCAGTGGACATTTTCCCCGTGTTTCAAGGTTTATTTCTATCTGTTGTATGTGATATTTTGTAGATTTTAAAACTGTTCTTTCTTCTAGCTTTTTAAATGAGGCTTTGACATGAAATATTGATGTGTTTTATTAGTTTCATTATCAATGCAAAGTGACTGTTACATATTTCGATGTATCTATTTTGGAGGTTGACAAAATGACTACAATGCATATACTGCCTATGTTTCAAAGTTTGTTTCTATTTGTTGAGTGATATATTAATGCAGATTATTCATAACATATTACAATGTAATATGTCATAACATATTACAATGTAATATGCCATAACATATTACTATAACATATTACATTGTAATATGTTATAACATATGCACTGATATTAAAATTGAAAACATATATTATCCGAATTATAACATATGCATAGATATTGAAACATATGTACATATATTATACATATGCACATATATTAAAATTGAAAACAAATTGTAAATTTGTATAAAACAAACTGTAAAATGTAAACTGTGAAATGTATTTAAAACTGTTCTTTCTTCTAACTTTGTAAATGAGGCTTTGACATGAAATATTGGTCCTTCTTTTATCAATTTTTCTATCAATGCAAAGTGATTGTTACATATTTCGGTGTATCTATTCTGGAGGTTGAGGGAATGACTTCAGTGAAAATACTGCCTATGTTTCAAAGTTTGTTTATATTTGTCGAGTGCTATATTAATACAGATTCTTCATAACATATTACAATGTAATATGTTATAGTAATATGTCTTAGTGTTAAGGATATAAGAGCTAGTTATACCAAATGTATGATTTGGATCACATAATTTAAGTGAATGGGTTAATATATCAAATATATAGAACAATAATTTTATTAAGAGTCATCTATTTCAAGTAACTTTTATGCCTACTACTTCTCTTCCATACTCATCTTACATTTTTTTTATCCCATGTCCAAAATTGTTGTTGCCATGATTGCAAAAGTCTTAAGTCTCAATTATAGTTTAATAATGGATACCATTGTTTTTGGGTTTCCTAGTAGCCTTGTCACACCTCGAGAATCAATCCTTAATAAAGTTTGACTTTTGTAAGTTCTTGGCAAATACAATGCACCAACAATTTTTAGATTTTAGGGGTACCAGGTCATTCAGGTACTAGTCTCACTTGATCCATATGTTAATCCATCAAAACAACTCACATCTGGGTTATTTTAATTCTAGGATGGTGAATGAACAACCAACATGTTGCTCTCCCAACCATTGGCTAGTTGTCTATGGTAAGAGAACATGTCACTAGTGAAGGTTTTTTGTAGTATGTAAACTCTTTTATGTCTATATTAGACTTTATTATCCACAATGAAGTAATCGTTATAGTTATTCCTTTAGTCAAAGGGTCACTACAATTGTAAGTGGGAGAATGGTTCCTTTTTGAGAAGTTTAGTATGATAAGAGTCTATGGTTTTGAAGAGGAGCCATATCAAAAGTGAGTGCTGAATTTGATTGTTTTCGAGACTGAAAAAAGTAATATTCAGTTAGTTACTGACTACAAAGCCAACCATATTACATTAAATGTTGATCAGATGGATTTCAAGGACAAACCAAATCTACACAGGTAGGTCACTGATGTCTTACACAAAGATGTGACCAAGACTCATGTCAATATGAAGAAATTGAAATAGACATTAATCAAAGTGGAGAAATAGCTGAGGTAGGATAAAGTGGTTACTACAACAAGGAATTCCAGAATCAACAATCTGTAAAATAATATTTATAACTTATGATACTCTAATATTACATAAGTAAAAATGGATTTATAAATTGAATTCCTGAAGATATGAAATTTTTATAAAATACAAAATGTTTGAAATAAAAAGTTGGACAGTTTTATAAGAGAAATTAAGTTGGTTAAACAAATCTTGGTGTATTTATAAAACTGATATAATTTGGTTAAACAAATGATTAAACATGACTTTGACTTGGTTGCGGGGGGCCAACCATGTGGCCAAGCCATGGGCGTGCCCACGAATGGCCCCCCGCGGCCAAGTCACAACCCGTGGACTGTGACTTGGCCGTAGGGGGCCAGCCTTGTGGCCAAGCCGTTGGTGTGCCCATGGCTTGGCCACAAGGCTGCCCCCTCGCAGCTAAGTCACAGCCCGTAGATTGTGACTTGGCCACGGGGGGCCAACCCTGTGGCCAAGTCATTGAAATTCCCACGGCTTGGCCACAGGGCTAGCCCCCCGCAACCAAGTCACACTCAAACTACTAATTTATAGAAATAAAATTTAAATAAACATAAATTTAATTAAGCTTACTTGCAGCTTCGCTCATCTTCCCGCCCGCATGACCGCGCCAAACATGACCGCCCGCTAACAACACCATGCCAAACACAGCCGCCAAAAACACCACACCAAACACGATTGCCAAACACTATCACTCACACTCAAACTATCACTCACACTCATCAAGAACTCAAAAAAACCATAACATTCACAATGTTCGATAAATATATAAACATCTTTTCGGCCGAAAAGATATTTCGGTCGAAAAAATAGTTCGGCCGAAATAGTCTTTCGGTCGAAATATCTTTTCGACCGAAAAGAGGTTACCAGATGAAAAAAATTCGTTCGGCTAAAATTGTACACGAAAATTGAAGGCATCGTCACCATACTGTTCGATTTGACGTTCAAAGGTTCGAACGTAACATATTTCGGCCGAAAAAATAAATCTTTCGGTCGAAAAAAATATTAATCTGGCCGAAAACATGTCTTTCAGAATTTTGGAGATCCGATTGTCACGAAAGTGTTACCCACCTTCATGAATTTACCCATTAGAAATCTTGAAAAAATAATAAAAGAATGCTAAAAATGTAATAGAGGATATGAGTGTTGTGGGGTGAACAATTACATTCCAAGCACATGAAATTGATATATGCAAAAGAAGAAAAAAAGGCAACGTGCATGTCGTGGACACTCATAACCATGTCTCATCCAAAGTAGAGAGAGTTTGAAATGAATTTAAGCAAGAGATGTAATGGTTAGTGACAATTAAGAATGTGATGGTGGTAAGCAAAATGTAGCAGAGCATTAGGCCAAACAATGTGAGAGTTGGTAAGCAATGCAAATGCAAAAAAAAAAACAAAAGTATGAGAAACCACTAGGGAAATGGCCAAAAGTAGATGGGAAATAATCAATGGAGATTTTTCTCAAAGTCATGGTGAGGCTAATGGGGTTCCTATGAATACAAGAAAATGTTGGCATGGGTGCCAAAATGGAAAACACGTGCTAACTAAGGCAACCTATGTTAGGTAGAAACTATCATATAACAATTGGTGAGCATCATATTTAAAAAGGTCAATGTCGCAACTTGACGGGTTCAACTTTAAGGAAAAAGACACAAAAACAAGGCTAATAATGCAAGATGCAAGGAAAGTATTATATTAGCTATAAAACATTGGAAAATAATGACCTTCATTAGCTATAAAATTTATGAAAATCAAGTTATTTTTACCATTTACCATTTGCAAATTAACCTTCGGGTGAAAAATCACTGTTACCCATGATCTTCCGGTGTTGATTGTGGGCGTTGCATGTAACATATTTCGATTTCATCTAATCCAGATAGCTCTAAATCCCTAGCTCTTTAGTTCTATGCTTCCAGTTCTCAAAAAATTTGGACTTTTTTGGGCATGCAAGACCATATTTAGGTTGTCGTGTGCATTCTCATGAGCTATCATTAGTGTGCATGTGAATACACGACCTTGCTTGTGGGAATTCTGAAGGCGAGCCATGATGGTTTTGAATTTAGATGGGAAATTTATTTAACTTTTTGTTTAAAAAAATATGCATTGATTTTTTTCATTGAAAAATGTTAAATTTGTTTCGAATTGTTGTGACTAAATGTGTGCCTGTTGCTTTGAAACATAGTATTTTATTTCTATTATTTATGACAAAAAAACGATTCATTGGTTTTTGTTTAGCTCTATCAGATTATTACTCTTTACATAGAAGTAAAAAATTGGTAGGAACATTTGAGCTAAGATAGCCTCCATTTTCTACAGTTGGTCAGCCTTGGCCCCTATTTTTTTTACCTAGGCAGTTGGATCTATAAAGATCTATGGATTAAACATACTACTAAAGTATGTAAACTATGTGAATTAAACATATTATTAAAGTATGCAATCTTAAGTTGTGATTAAACCAACTGTAAACTTAAATCTAACAAAACCAAATATGTTTTTATTGATTTATGTTTCAAAATCTAAACCAACATTAACAAAATTCTTTCCATAACATTTCCAAATTCATTACCAACAAGGACATAGTCACTATTATATCACTTATTAGTCCCTACCGTAGGCATAGAGGGACTATAGCGATCGATAATTCGTTGACCTTGTATTGTATTGTCCATTGCAGGGATGATTTTAGGGGCTAAATTTCGCTCATGGGCTAATTTTCCATGTTTTTTCAAAAAACGAGATTCACTATTTTAAAAATGATTCGCCCAAATTCTATAGGATAAAATTATTTTACCTTAAAAATCGCCAAAATTTTATAAAAGATATATAAAATCCTTAGAAATTTGAATATTTTTACAAAAATATCGCCAATCATTTATAGTTGGCATATGAAGGATTAGTAAGATTCGCCAAGGTTTCTACATTTTAAAATAAATTTTCATCTTTAAAATCATACCTGGTCCATTGACCACAAATATTTCCACATTATCTATTGTTGGAACCAGGGAACTGAAAACACCGATTTTTATATAACAAAAAGTACCATATTTGTCATGATATGATTGGACAATGAATTGTAGGTCTTATTGTCAACTTCACTATTCCCAATGCTATATATGTTGGAATATCCAAATTATTTCATCATATATGGTATTTTTGAATCATATATTTTCTTATGCATTGGTCGAAGGTGGATTAATTCTAGCATTAGTTTGAATTTTTGCTTTAGCATTTTCTGCTAGCTATAATACATTTTCTAGCATATTAATATGTGTGATTTTTGCTTTATTCTTGCATGCTTCGAGAGAAGAGGCCTTCCACGTTGCATTTTTTCTTAAATGTTTGCACAGGATTACGCCCTTCGATGGTTCTGATAGTCTTAAGTGTTTACCTAACAGGTCTGGCAGTCTTAAATGTTTATTGTACAGAGGCGTTGCAATACAGTTTCATTCCATTTTTTGATGGTGTTGTTTGCAGTGAAGTTGTGCTGAATCATTCTCCACCGGCATCAGTGGTTCAGTGGTTGATGCTTGTTCACTGGTTCGTTCCATGATCCTTGTTCTTGTTTGATTCAACTTTGCAAAGTTGAGGTCCTGCAGTTGCAATTGGACCTCTTCATGGTTGTCACTGGTTTGTTGTTCTTCAAATTTGCAAGATGTTGGACCTATTGTTGCGGTTTGTAGTTTTTGGGGCTGAGCTATTTTCATCCCTCATTGACGGGTAAGTTTCCGTGCCATCGTTTCGTTGGTATTTTTCAATGGTGGGAGTCCCTGCCTCGAAATTCTGTTGCAGACCATCTTTCTCTGTGCTCTTAATTTCTGTTCCTGGAAACCATGCGTCATCATATGCCAACTGCCACGTCCATAGCTATTTCAAAAATTGCAATGCAGAGGGGTTTTCAAAAATTAGTTCGGAGCTATCACAATAGGGAACCATCCACCGGGGTGTAGACGCAGGGAATGTTTTATTCTGTAGGTTGAAAAACTGCGTCCAACTATTGCCTTTGTCCCATCCTTTGTATTTTGCAGAATTTTTTTCTGGCTCTGAGAATCTTATAGAATGCACACCATGAATAGGTTCAAATCGATCTTTCTGTTGAGTAAATTTATGGTGTTATTTATTTGCGTTGTTTCTTTTTGTTTGGTTTTCTTTCCAGTGTGGGTTTGTTTTCTTGTCATCTGCTATGGGGACTAGGGGGGATTGAAGTTGACAAGAAGAAGGTTGAAAGATACATACGGGGATTGGTACCCAGTTCCGCGCTTGTCGTTTTCCTATTTTGCTTTCCTTTTTTTTTTCCTACTTTTATTCTTTTTTTCCCCTTTTCTCCGTTTTCATGCAAACTGAAAGTATCTAAAAAACAACTTCAAAATGACAATTCAAAAGGTGAAAGAAGTAATAGATGTTGACTCGTATGAAATAGATACACACTCCATTATACATGACAACATTGACGAGGTTTTGCATAACAATGGGCTTTTTAGATTGGATGCATTCTTGTATACTATAGGGGATTTCCTTTTCGATGAATTTCAGGTTCTACTGCATTTCTGTTATTCCTTGTCCGACCTGCGCAATGGATTGATAGATTATTTCCTTGGTTGTTTAAAAAATGGTGACCCTGAGGCATTGGAGTTGTATGAATATGAATTGGAATCTGATTTTCTTCGGCAGTTGCATGGAATACATGATGTCCAAACATATTTTTCAAAGATGCTGTTGTCTGCATCTCCAATTCTGCCTTCACATGAGAGGGGACTTTGGGGAGATACATTTTGTATATGGTGGCTGTCTAACTGGATCAATATATCAATTGGAATATGGTCATTGACAAGAAAAACAAGATATCTACTATTCAACAAAACTGCATCTGACAATCCATATTGCATCTTGTTCCATGATGCCAATGCTGTTAGTGGTCATTATGAACCACTACTGTACAGAAAAATGTCCATAAGCAATATTGAAGAAGCTCATATTTACTTGTCCCTCATTTTCAAAGACCTTGAATCACAATGGAAATGTATTATGCATTGCATAGACTGCCATGGTTTACAACTCGCAACAACTGTTGTGTCTAGCCGTGGAGATAGTTTGTTCAATGCAATTTGTTGTTTGGTAGCATCAGATTTTGGTGTGCAATCGTTGTAGCTTTACACTATACAGTCCTTTTGCAATGCATTTATAGGCGACAACCAACAAGATTTTAGGTGCTTGCATGAGCACCTTTCGCCATATCTTCTACAAAATATGCCGACAATTGTAAGTTGGCAAGAATACCCTGTAAACATAGCGCTGCCATGAAAAAGGGAATGTGGAGGGTTGTAGATTCTGTTTGCAATGGATTTCTATCATGTTCAGAGTAAATATCCAGGTCTGGTCGGCCTTTCCAGATGGCACTGTCCATTCCTGGTCTATTGATTCAAATTACGATCAAACAATTGACATCCTCTCGTTGAAAACATATACAACACATATCCATTATGAACCTTTTCTTGGACATATAAGTGGTTCAGGGTTGAATGTCCATGCCAGCCAAACTGCATCAAATCTACATACATGTCACATGTTTTTTAGTGAGAATAAAACCCCTCCCGATTGCGATATGGCCATACAGGGCTTGAACAAAAAATCCATGCGTGAAATTCATCACAGTTGTGATGAGGCCATACATGGCTTAAACAAAAAACGTAGAGTAAGTTATCACAACTTGAAAAAATTTATGCGTAAAATTCGTCCCAGTTGTGATGAGGCCATACACCCCTTAAACAAAAAACGTACACTAAGTTATGACAACCCGAGTCATAGTGAAATTCATCCCATTTTCCATCAGGTCATCATGCCCTTGGATAAGAAACATAGAGTAAGTTACCACAACTTGAAAAAGGTCATGTGCGAGAGAAAAAAATACATTGCTACGCTTCTTTTTAGAGAGAAACTCACATATCACAATCTAAAGAAATTTGTTCGTGCACAACAGAACAGAAACAGGTACGGTCGCATATCCCATAATGGTCATGCAACTGTCACATTTCTTGGCCTAGAAGAAACACCATGCACTACTACCAATGAAAACCAACAAACACTTTCTACTCATACTTCCCTATGAAAGAAAAATGCAAGACAGACGTACATGAAACAAATTAAAGACACTCCTTCCATTGCGTGTGCAATTTGTGAACAATTGAATTTCTCAAAAAACAGTAAGTCTTTCACGCATGATTTGCAAGAAGAATACCTCCGCTTGACAACGCATGATAAACCATTTTCTAGTGGAAAAATTTGTCTTCCATTCAAACGATTGCTTGAAAATGGAAAACTGCCACAATTTGCAACCCCTGAGCAAACAAGATGTAATACACCACTATCAGATGTAAGTGCACTTACGGAATTTGTGGAGAGACTTGTGTCTATGTAAATTTCATTTACACAAATCAGGCCTTGGGTCTATAAATGACCCTAGATGGGCATAACAAGATCAATTATTAATGTGCCTGTTCAACTAGATGTTGTGCAAAAGGACTTGCCACAATTCATTAGCGATACAATGACAATTTTTGTGGCTCTGAAAATATGTTTGCGATACAAAAATGCCTATCAGATAGGAAAAGTGCGTGTGCATGCTGTTATGAAAGCATTAAAGGAATTATGTTCTAGGGCCTTGTACAAAGCACAAAAAAATTGTATAAATGAGAACTGGAACAGTGCTCTTGCAGAAGAGGATGCCAACTCTACAGAGACTCTTGAAAATGCTAGTGAATTTGATACAAGTGATGAATCGGAGAATGAAACACCTACTGAGACATTGGTGCATGGATTCACTGATTCACAATGCATTCATGACTTGCAAGACAAGATTTTCAAAATTGCACCTGCTGAGGGGCAACACCCACTTGGAATATTCAAGGACAAATTCGCTGAGGAAATGAACTTTCCAACACTCTTCTATGGAGATCCACGTGCCATTGACATTATAGAACAATTCAGTTATCATAAAATAGTTCGATGGGAGTTGCTACATTCAAGCGTTGACTTCTCCTGTCACATAACAAATTTGCTTTTCAAAACAATGCGCATAATAATAGATCAAGTTCTCTCCTGCATGTGGGTCTGAATAAGAAAAGGCCAGTTACAAGGAAGAAAGTTGTTGGCCAAGGATGTCAAGTACAAAGTAAACCTAGAAAAAAGTATGAAATATGATATTGGATACATAGATTTCAAAAACATTCGCAGCTCTCTTGACTATTTGCAACAAAACAAAAAAAACTATTTTTGCAATGATCCGACAATTGGGCTTGCCAACTTTTTTCATCACATTTACAAGTGCATATCATTGCTGGGATCCATTGGTAGCTGCCATATATGACCTACATAGGAATAAGAAACGTAAAAAACACACCGATACACTGGAAAACAATCACATTGACTACCTCATAAGAAAAGACCCAGTGACATGTACTCGCTACTATAGACATAGAATAAATACTTTGAGACAATTGATATGCCATGATGAAACGTTTTTTGGAAAAATATCAGACTACTTTTTTGTGATTGAATTCCAGAATAGGGGAAATGAACATGACCACACACTGTTGTGGATAGAGGGTGCACCAATATATGGAGCTGACAACAACTCATAGATCAAACAATTTGTGGAGAAATACATAACATGCAACACAAATCATTTGGATCCAGAACTTGCCAATGTTCATAGAAATTTCCATACAAGAAGTTGTAGAAAATGAAAAAACTCGCATTGCAGATATAACCTTCCCGTGCTGCCAATGAGAGCTACAAGAATAATAGAGCCACTTAGTTTAGAGGAAAATGTTTTGGTTGAGAAATCTAAATCCTTGTTCGCATTTCTAGAACAAGGAGAATTTGATGAGATGATGAGCTTCGATGCATTCTTGACAGAGCTAAATCTATTAGAAGATGAGTACATCAAAGCCATGCAATGTACGCTTAAGAAACTAACAATCTTCCTTAAACGAAAACTTTTCCATATTTGGAACAATAGTTTCTCCAAGGACATGCCAGTTATGTGGAAAGCAAATACAGATGCGCAGTACGTGCTCAATGCATATGTTGCAACGTCCTATTGTACCTCGTACATGACAAAGGTTGACAAATCTATGAAAAGTGCATTCAGAAGAATATGCAAAGAACATGAAAGAAGTCATATCGATGCCATACAAATGATACACACACTTGGAAACACATTTCTTAATCTTCAACAAATGTCTGCTCAAAAAGAAGTTCACATTGCACTTTCCCTGCCCCTCACTTGTAGTTCAAGAAAATGTGTCTTCATAAACACATCTCCACTTGAAAAACACACATTTGTTCTTAAACCATCAGTTTTTCTAAAAAAAGAGCCTGACAATTCAGAAGACGTGCTATGTCACTCTATTGTTGATTATTACCTTCAGCGTCCATCTCCTATTAGGCATATCCGCTTAGCAGAATTCGTATCGCATTACAAAAAAAATGGTGTGCCCATATCAAAAAGAAAAAAACCATCTGTGATACGGTTTGTCAAATACAATAAACATTTTGACTATGAAAACTATTGTAGAGAAAAACTGTTGTTGTACGTTCCATTCGATGAAAATGAAGAGACATTAAAACATAATTTCTCTACATGGGAGGTTGCGTATGTTGCCTCTGAGACTATAATGCACATCAATGAAGCTAGATTTACCTACAATGTTAATCCAACATGGGGTGATCTAGAAATTGAAATTAATGAGCTAGAAAACCATGACAATCCTGATGAGACATTACAAACAGAAAAACAACCGGAACTCCTTGCGATTCCTATGACTTACAAGCGGATTTGCCTCGTCCTCCACCAGGTGGAGGTGAAAAACGTAACAATCTTGGTTTTCAAGTCACAAAACATCCTTTCCTAATTGAAAATAATGAATACCACAGAATAAGACGTCTATTGAATTGAGAACAACAAACAATTGTAAAGGACATTGCTCTTAAAAAACGATTGAACATGGACACTCATGTGCACTTGTTCCTTACAGGCGGAGCAGGAACATGCAAGACATTCACATCGAAAACACTGTTCCAAAGATTATATGGATCTATGATTCAAACAATTCCTCTGATCCTATGAAACCAAAGAGCCTAATAGTCACATACATAGGAAAAGATGCATATAATGCATGTGGAACAACAGTCCACTTTGCATTTTTAATGCCTTTTAAAAAGTCACAATTTCTTCCACTTAGCAAGGAAATGTTGGATACATTGTCGAAGCTTTATGAGGAACTCCAACTTGTCTTTATAGATGAAGCATCTTTAATTGGAAGTCAGTTCTTGTATTCCATTGACAGCTGACTAAGAAGCATAAAATATGTGCACACAAAATACTTTGGAAACATTGACATGATATTCTGTGGGGATCTTTACTAGGCACACCCCATCCAAGATTCGTTGATATTTGAACAACCTACCGTTAACACGGAAACAATGATGCATGAATTCTCGAGAGAAAATATTAAATGCTTTGAATTGCATACTACAATGTGCCAGACAAATGAAACATTCATTGCAATTTTGAACAGAATGCAGACAAACATCCAAACATATGATGACTTAACATATATCAATTCGAGGTGCTTGCGGCTTGCACCAACAGACCCAACATTCCCTTACCTGTTCTACACAAATAAGGATGTTGCAATGCATAAAAAACATATGTTATCGCTCATGCCTGGCGATGATATCATCATCAATTCAATTGACTTGGAAGAAGACAACCATGGAAATGTGTAAAGCCGTGAACATACAACCACTCTAACTTTGCAACTTGTCCTTGAATTAGAAATGCTGGTTGAAATATATGCCTGTAACTATGATTCACAGGATGGATGGAATACTCAAAGGCTATACGAAAACATAAAAACTGGATGTCCTTTGGATTAAGTTCCATGAACCGCATATAGGCAAGAGACAAGCAAGCAAGTTGTCTTATCTATATAATTCAAACATTGGAAGTGATTGAACACCTATTTTGCGAATATCAAAGCCAGTATCGACATCAACAAAGACAGGTGCATGTATAGTCCACAGATCACAATAACTAACACTTGATAATGTTGCATTTCAACCTGCTAGAATTCAGATACATGGACTTCTATACACATCACTGTCACATGTCAGAAGTGTTGGAAAATATTTAACAGACAGTTAACAAACAACGAATTCTTGTCATTGATGGCAACAGTGAATATGACATGAGAACAACAAGTTTGTAACAAACAGAATATAAGTTCAGAGAGGTGAATGATCGAAAGCAGTGAATGATCGAAGCCAGCGAATGATCGAAGACATCGAATGAGCGAAATTTTGAGAAGAATGCGAATGATCGAAGGCAGCGAATGAGTGAAAGTTTGAGAAGAATCTCTTGAGAAGAAGAATCTCTGATCGTTGAAGAGGGAGACAGATCTCAGCCGTCAGATGCGAGCGCAGGGTCTGACCACCGTTGGATCGAGGAGAACCTACACGGTCTTTAAAGTGCAAGGAGAAGCGGGTGTAATCACAATATGCAAAATCACGATAAAATATGAGCCGTCAGATCAAGCTTTGATTTGGACCGTTAATTCCAGTCAATGTCGGAGTTTCGAGGATCACGTGTTGGATATATCAAAGAAACAATACAACAGGAACCCCGAAATCACGATATGTGAATTCGCGATTTAATCGCAGCCGCTGAATAGAGATCAAATCTGGACCGTTAATTTAACTCATTATCGGAGTTTCGTGAATCGGGACTTTGAAGTGACAAAAACACTTGACAACAAGAATGCTGAAATTGCGATATGCGATATGGCGATTCAATCAAAGCCATTAAATCAAGCTTGGATCTGGACCGAAGATGTAACTCCATATCGGAGTTTCGCGAATCGCAAATTCAAAAGGAAAAGAAACAAATGCAACAAGAATCCCGATTTCGTGATATGCGATATCGCGATTCAATCGCAGCCGTTGAGTCAAGATCATATCTGGACCGTTGATCCAAATCCTTATCGGAGTTTCGCGAATCGCGAATTCAAAAAGAAAAGAAACAAATGCAACAAGAATCTCAATTTCGCGATATGCGATATTGCGATTCAATTGCAGTCGTCAAGTCAAGATCAGACCTGGACCGTTGATCAAACTCCATATCGGAGTTTCACGAATCGCGACATAGAGAGGCAAAGAACGCAATGCAACAAGAATGCCGATTTCGCGATATGTGAAATCACGATTGAATCTGAACCGTCAGATCAAGAAATGATCTGGACCGTTGGTCTGACTTCTTGACGGAGTTTTGGGGATCGAGATTTGTAAGTGACAAAAACTCTGAACGCCAAGAGTGCCGAAATCGCGATGTGTGAAATCTCGATTGGATCTGAACCGTCAGATCAAGAAATGATCTGGACCATTGATATGACTTCTTCACGGAGTTTCGGGGATCGAGATTCGTAAGTGAAAAAAACTATGAATGCCAAGAGTGCTTAAATCACGAGTGTGAAATCTCGATTGGATCTGAACCGTTGGATCAAGTATTGATCGGAGGGTTACTGTTCTCTCTCACAGTTAACTCCTGAGTTTGGAATCTGTTAGCAAAATGGACTCATGATTGCAAATCAATTAGTGTTTCAGTTGGCATTTCAGTTGCTCGGACAGTTGTCTTCTTTTTGTCTAAGGAGTTGGGAAGTTGAACTGTCGTGTAGGTGTGTATAAAAGAAGATGAGACAGACTGTGTACGGTTGGCTGTTTTGGAGGAAAAATAATGAAACTGTAAGAAAGGAAAAATGAGAGGATGCGCAGTATGAAATTGAGCATATGTGCAGAGTCAGATTAAACGCAGAGAAGAATAATAGAGCAAGTTGAAGCAGCGCAGAATGACATAAAAAGTTGATGCAGAGCATACATGTTGAACAGACAGAGGAAGAGAAGAATTGCAAAATAGTTTGAAGAAGATCAGACTTATAGAACAGAAAAAGACTGGTAAGAACTGATTTATCTGTGTAGTTGTCTGTGTATTCATTCTTAAATATTTCAGGGTGGTTGGGAGGTGCTCGGGAGGACTGTTTTCCTCAGAGGTTCAAGTGGGAGCTTGAACACAGGAAGTTGTAGCTTCCATCTGGTTGTAGCCAGAGAAACCAGGGTGGCAGGGTGGTGCAAGGGAGCACAAGTGTTCTCTGTTATACAGGTTGGAGCCTGTGTAACTGGAAGTTGGTGCTTCCATCCAGTTGGTGCTGGAATATTCAGGTAGTTGGTGCTTCCTTCTAGTGGGTGCTAGAGAAACCAGAGCGTTGGTGCTCTCAAACAAGTTGCAGCTTGTAAAACAGAGGTAGCAGCCTCACATTGAGTTGGTGCTCAATTAAAGATGATGTGCATAACATAGAAGACTGCCTATCATTTCGAAGAAGAAGAGGTTTTCTCCCTGTTATCACCCTATAAATTATAGGAATCAACTGGTGACTGGGATATTATCTATCTCTAGTGTTTTTGTTGACAAATGATTTTTCATTCTGCAAATAATTTGAAAAAGAAAAAGAAAAGAAAAGAAAAAGAAAAAGAAAAGAAAAAGAAAAAGAAAAGAAAAAGAAAAGAAAAAGAAAAGAAAAAGAAAGAAAAGAAAAAAGAAAGAAAAGAAAAAGAAAGAAAGAAAAAGAGGGCATAAAAGAATTGAAATAAAGCCCCATGTAATAATGGTAACTTGGTCCATACCTTTCAAGCATGGCCAAGTTCTTTTTAAATTTGATG
>ML781382.1:113743-125153 GCA_009831015.1 Picea engelmannii | reverse complement strand
ACAACATTAGAATGCTATTATAATCATACTTCAACATTGGAATATTTTTGCCTTATGAACATTCTTCCATTTAATTGCATTAAATTCGGCAGGGACTACGCTGCTCCGCTGCCCTTGTTTGAAGCTAAAGTTGGTTGACCTAGAACATGGCAAGTTATTCCCCAGGTGGCGGGGACCGTTTTTCGGTGTCAGACGATCTTCTATCCAGTGCTTTTCTCTTCAATCCTGGGTTTCTTCTGGTGGCCTTTCCGACCACCTCCCAATCGTTTTCCAAATGGATTCGAGCCTGGCCAAGCCGCCAGCCCCTTTCAATTTCAATCCAATATGGCTTTGGGATAAGGAGTTGAAGGAACTCATCAAGGGAAAGTGGATTCCTCTCTTGGCGGGGTCACCTTCTTCCTATATGCACATAACACGCTTAAAACAAGCAATGAAAGGTTGGAACAAAAAGTTTAAAGAGAGAATGCAGGCCGAATTAAAGGAAGTGGAAGCAACCATTGGGGAATCTTTTTCGGAGGGTTCCGCTGGCTCGCTCGCGAAAGTAGACTTCACACGTCTACATGATCTGGAGGCTCGTTTAGAAAGTGGTTTTACTCAATTGTTGTTAGTACTCAAGAGTGGATATGCTCAATTGTTGT
This sequence comes from Picea engelmannii, assembly GCA_009831015.1. Lineage (NCBI taxonomy): Eukaryota > Viridiplantae > Streptophyta > Pinopsida > Pinales > Pinaceae > Picea > Picea engelmannii. The sequence continues at coordinate 124,515 of ML781382.1, read as the reverse complement.
TAATATATAGAGAGTTCGTAGAGTATACAAGGGCTAAAAGAAGCGGGCTGTTAGGAGACCGAGCACAAAAGGGGGATTAAAGTTTCCTCCATTATTCAGTTACATATTTACTCTGAGAATGACGCTACCGAATTAAGTCTATTTCACCATGAATTAAGATAGCAATAAAAAAGAGTCTATCTCACCAAGATGGATATGCGGGGCATCGATCCCCGTACCTCTCGCATGCTAAGCGAGCGCTCTACCATCTGAGCTACATCCCCAAGACATTTATTGCCCTACTGGTTAATTCCAACAGTACCAAAAAAAACAATAAAACACAGACATGCATAATCAGCAATCGACGTTGTGTGGCCTGACAAAGTCGTGATGTTTAAATGTTTGTGGTCTGCAAGAGTAATGGTGCAGGGGGGAGGAAGGAGGTATCACGGTTGCCAGGGATTAAATGTTTGTGGTCTGCAAGAGTTCTAGCTACAACACGCTGGAACAGCATAACAAAATGCTTGCGCCCACCGTGGGGTTCGGAACCCACGACCACAAGGTTAAGAGCCTTGCGCTCTACCAACTGAGCTAGACTGGCTCGTTGTAAAAGGACGGCGCTCAAATATACTGGCTTGATGCTATTGGAAATGACTTTACACATCAATACGGCCACCCGCGGTTATCTACGCATCATCCAGCTACGTATTTCTACAGATCAAACTCCTTTTTGATTCGGCCTCAACTTCTAACTTGACGGTGTTTTCAATTAACGGTAAGAAATGGACTCTTCTCCCTTTTATGCGCTTCAAAATAAAAATAAAAACCAGCGTGGATCAAGCTTTTTTGTCGTTAGTCGTGAGAGAGTTATTAGTGAGGTCGATTCAATTTATTCATTTATGTGGAATAGGAATATAGAGATTCGAGAAAAGTAGCGAATTTAATCCCACATGTACAAGCGTCGAAGTAATTTTGTTATCTTAATATGAGAGGGAAAACTAGTTGAAATGTACGGGTGGGTGGTGATGAGATTTAGCACGAAAGGAGGGTACAAGTTCCCTCCGTAACTCGGTTAAATATTCTGAGACAGTTGCATCTGAGTCCGCAATCGTACTGTTAGATTTTTGTTTTGTTTCGTCGTATTCTCAAATTATGCAGTTATTATACTTTTAAAAGCTAGTTTATTAATCTGATAAGTTTTTCATTATTTATATTCATATTAATCTGATAAGTTTTTCATTATTTATATTCAACACGGTCGTTGTAGTAGATTTTTGTTTTGTTTCATCGTATTCTCAAATTATTCAGTTGTTATACTTTTAAAAGCTAGTTTATTAATCTGATAAGTTTTTCATTATTTATATTAAACACGGTCGTTGTAGTATAGTGGGAAGTATTCCCGCCCGTCACGCGGGTGACCCGGGTTCGATCCCCGGCAACGGCGACTTTTATACGTCTGCATTCATTTTAAGGTCTATAGGGGAACGTTCACTGTGAACCCCAGATTTGGATTCAATCACCGACAACGGCGATGCCTCTTTCTTTTAACAAAAATAAAAGAAAGAATTACTCGTCAATTGGGACGTGAAAAATCATCCATATCATTGCGATAAAAGCGCAATCATTTTCAAGATGATTTGTTAGGTGTCTTCACTGCAACTCATGAAACGTAGTAAAGTATAATTGTGAAGTTATTATTTGTTTTGGGCAAGTAAAACTACTTTTTTATTTAATTTCTTTTAGATATGATTTTTTTTTTTTTTTTTATGTAATCTTTTAGTCGGAAGGATATTCAATATCCATATGATGATTTCTGCCATTCTATAATTAAGTGTTTGTGATCCATGGATTCAAAACGGAAGACTCCATGTATTATTAATGAATACAACCAAGCTAATAGAAGAAGTGCATCAACAACCTGTTAGATTTCATTTCAGACACTTAATATTCTCCAAATGGTTGTACGCCACCTCAAATGTTCTCTAATATGCTTAAAGCCTTATATCGTTGAGATAAGCAATAAATAAATAAATAAATAAAATTGGGAAAAACAATATAAAATACTATATATAAAAAAAAATTAAAAATAATTACAATAAAAATATATAAAATAAAATTTTAAAAATAATTACAATAAAGATATTATCAATGAAAATAAATTTTATATTATATTTTTAATAATTTTTTATTATGAATAACCACTATATTACAAAGGAAACAAATTTTATATTGTAATTTTAATAGATTTGTATTTTTAAATTTCTAAATTATATGAATAACCACTACATTATAAATAAAAAAATAAAAAATAAAAAAATTTATATTGTAATTTTAATAGATTTGTATTTCTAAATTATATGAAAAAAGTATTACATTATAAAATGAAAATAAATTTTATATTTGTTTTAGTTTTGAGATAAATTGTGTATAAAATATTGAAATATCCTTTATGTAATTAAAAAAAAATGCCCTTTATTTTTGAAAGCTCAAACAACATTATGATTCACTGAAAACCTCCATTCTCATAAACAAAATTTATATTGTAATTTTACTAGTTTTTTATTTCTAAATTATATGAAGAAACTACGTCATTATAAACTAAAACATCTTTGAAATTAATAAAATTAATGATATTTAAGTGAATTAATTTATGTTTAAATAATTTATGATGTTTAAGTGATTTAATTTATATTTAAATAATTTATGTTGTTTAAGTGATTTAATATATGTTTGTTTGGTTTAATCTTTTAAAGTATTTAACCATAAAATTAGAAATAATGTATTTAATGATATTTAAGTAGTTTAATTTTTTAAATCATTTCATTTATTCAATAACATTAATGATATTTAAATACTATTTTTTTAATGATATTTAAATACTATTTTTTAATTATAATTTATTGATTCAATAAGTTTATTAAAATAAATTAAATATAATAAAAAACATAAAAAAAAATGCTTTATACTATGTTAATAAATAAATATAGAATAGGAAAAGATGTTGATAAGTTAGTGTTTGTTAATTTAACTCTCTCATGACATCACCATAAAATATAAAATATAACATATGTCCTAACTCATGGATGTTATGTACCCAAAAGCTTTCTCTTGCTCTTCATTATATGAAGTTTACTAAGTTCACATAGTCTTTATATATATATATATATATATAACAAGATATTGGTAATTTGAAAAATGAAGGTAATATCCTCTTGCTAGGAGAAGTTGGTCAAGCTTTGTAGCTCTCAAGACCTAATAATTTGCAATGGAGTAATGAAGTGGCCAAAATCCAACCAGATGACTTGTATTCATGGGCTATGTAGTAGTGTTGTAGATTATGTGATATCTGATATCCTCGTTTCCAACCAAATAGCAACTTTTGACCTTTTAAATGACCATGAGCCTAATTATGATCATAAACCTTTAACCTTAACTCTAAAAGTTTCCATGCATAGGAGCACCATTGAAGAGAATTCTGATAATCAAAGGAATTTACACTTTGATAAAAGTAAATTTGACATTTTCTTAAAGGATTTAAATAGTAAATTAAATCTTCTATCTTATAAGGACAACAATGAAGAACTCTATCATAATTTTACAACTACCCTTTCCACTTCTATTAACAAGTTCTCTTTCAAGGTGTCCTATAAAAAGAATAATAGCAAACCTTGGTATGATAAATAATGTAAAATTGCTAGGAAATCCATTAGGGATGCTTCTAATGAGTCCTTAAAACTCGATAAGATCAATCCATACAAAGCCCTAATTAAAATGAAAAAAAAGTACCATATCAATAAAAGGAAAGAACTACTTTCACAACTATATAAGTTGGATCTTAAGAAGTTTTGGAGCCAAATTCTAAAACGCAATACTAAAGAAAATAATAGGATTCCCTTAAGGGACTAGAATTCCTAGTCTTTACGAGTTCCCTAATGCCACAGACACCATTCCTATTGTCCATACAAAGGAAGAAGTTTTTTCTTTAGATGACATATAGTTCAGAGTTAAGCGACTTGCAAATGGGAAAGCTAAGGACATTGAAGGCTACCAAGCTGAAAATTTTAAAATCGGAGGGCCAATCCTTATTCCTCACATACACAAGATCTTCAGTTTAGTAATCAAGCAAGGATTCCCTAAACCATGGACACAAAGCCTCATTATTCTTATTTTTTTAAATGGGGATAGAAACATTCCCTCTAATTATAGGACCATTATGATTAACCCGATTTTAGCCAAGCTTTATGGAATTATTTTGGAAAAGAAGACTAGCCTTTAGCTAGAAAGTCACAGTAAAAGAGCTAAAGGCCAGGCAGGATTTAGGAGATATCATTCAACTGTGGACCATATTGCTACCTTTAGGATCATTGCAGAGGAGTTTCACAATACTAAAACCAATCTTTTTTGTTGTTTTGTTGACTTTAAAAAAGCTTTTGACATGGTTCCCAGAAAAAACCTTTGGAATAGGTTGGAAGAGACAAAAGTGCCTCTCGAGTTGAGGGTTGATGCAATAAGGATGTATGAGAACATTATTGATAAGTTTAAAAACACTGAGGGATAGATCTTGATTATTTTCGGCACGAAATGAGAACGGAGATAGAATAAAGAAATGCACAGAGATATCGCAGATATTCAATAATATAACAGAAATGTATGAGATATGCAACCATAAACACAGATATATAGTAATGCATGATTTCTATTAATGAAAGAAATGTACAGACACTGTAAAATACAGAGTGAAAGACTCGCTAGAATGGTGGCAGCTTATCTCTGAGAAGTGATGTGACGGCTACTCGCATTCGCAAGAAGATGGTTACAATGAGGCTCTGAAGGCCCTTTTACAATAAACGGGAATGCCAAAAGTCCTAGACATCCAAAAACCTAACCCTAGGAGAAGAAGCGCCAAAAGTCATGTGGGCCCCGTTTGGGTAAGTTAGTACATCAACTTCTCAGGGTCGTAACTTTTGCATACGATCTTTGTTTTAGGCATATGATAGTTCGTTGGAAAGGTATCGTCGAGGAGATTCATTTTGGGGGCTCAATCATGCCTTTGGCTATCATTGAGAACCTAGATCTTTAAAAACCTTCATTTAGGCCCTCAAAATGGCCCCAGAAGTTAAAACCTGCTAAAAATAGTAAATTGTCAAAATTGCCAGAAAGTTGTTTTGAGCCAGTTGGAAAAGATGGGCGGCCACCGATATACACTTGGATCAATCCTCCCTCCTTAGGAAGCAATGGTCTCCATTGCGTTGAGTTCCTGGGGGAGAAGGAAAAGCGTTTGTTGAATCTGCATCTTGGTGAGCTACTTGTCTTGCTGGAGACGTCACACTGCTTAGTTTGTGGAAGTCTATCATGAACCCGTTGAGGTTGAGGTTGTTCAACAAGTCGAGCTACATGAGAGGATGTTGTGCAGAATGAATCTTTGCATTTTAATGTAGCCTTGTCGACCTGCTTCTATAGGATAGAAGGTGCTTAGGGCGAGGCTGTAGTGGTTGCAGTGTCCTTTTTTTCTCCTTTTGAACAGATTATGAAGAAGCTAAATTTTGCAGTATGAGATACTACTTTGCGACACTTTTTAGGTGGAACAATAGTGGGAACTACCTCTTATTCTATAGAGATGACCCCCCAAAGTGACAATAACACTACGAGGTCGAGACTCATAAATAGCATGGCGCTTCCACATATATGGTTGGCCCAAGAGAAAATCACAGACATCCAGTGGGGAAACATCACATAATACCTCATCCTTGAAGGGTTGGATGCCATATGACAATCGACACTACTGGTTAACACGAAGATATCGTCCTTGGCGAAGCCACCCGATGTTGTATGGCTACAGGTGTGGTGTTGTCGACAATCCCAACTGTTTGACAACCTCTGTTGAGATGAGGTTCTTTTGGCTTTCGTTATCAACAATAAAATGCAGCGGGGTCCCCTTCACCCACATCTGTGAATGAAAAAGGTGCTCCCCCTCTTCAGGATATGTTGGTTCTTCTGGTTGAATTGTTGCGGTCGCGACAATAGCAGTGGGGTCTGCATCAATGATCTATCCTTTATCGGTATTTTCAGAATCAGATTTTGAATCATGGTTCGGCTCCTTGTCTTTGATCTCGCCCACCAATGACTGTTTTGAGCGACATTCATCGGTGTTGTGCCAGGGGCTTTTGTGGAAATCACACCATTTTTTGGTGTCCTTCTTTGTCTTCCCGTGACCCTTCTTTTCCAGTGTCTTGGATTGGTTTTCGGGAGACTATTTGTTAGGGTTGTCTTTGTCATACTTTGGTTGTTGCGGATTTGCAGACCCGAACTCCCATTTGTTCTGGTGCTTAAATTTCTGCTCGATTTTAATAGCATATCGATAGGAAACACCGAGTGATGAGATGTACAGAAAATCCATTTCAGTTTGGATGTATCTATGTAGAGCCCCACGGTATTTCAGAACCAAATGTCGCTCGGAGTCTTTGATACCCATCTTGGTGCGCAAGGTATGGAAGGTATTGGTGAACTCTGGAACTGCTTGGCCCCTCTCTTGCCACAGTGTGGTACATCTCATGTACTGGTCCTCATAGTTTCCAACAGGGTAATACTGTTCCTTTACCGCATCCACAAAAAAATCCCAAGTGGGATCGGCCCCATATATTCCAGACTCCTCTGTGGAACTTTGCTCCCAGTAAGTTTTCCACCAATGTTTGACATGAGGAAGAGATTTAAGGAGTGCGAAGGTGATCTTTTCTTTGTCGTAAAAATTGTGAACAAAGAAATAACCTTCTAGCAGATTTAACCATTTTTCTAGGGCTTCTGCATCTATCTGTTCTTCAAATACAGGAATATCAAAATTAACTTGTACCTTGAAAGGCGAGGTGCCTCCAAAGTGGTCGCTTGATGAAGATGCACCTGTTGCTATCGACAGGCGTTGAAGGATGTGGGAAAAATTCTCCATCATTTCGTCCCTCTGTCGCGTGAGAGCTTGCTCAAGCAATAGACTGATAGGATCGTCTGCTCCATCGTTTTTCTTTTCTTCCGCCATTGAGGGTTTCTTGGGTGTGCAAGAGCGATTTTCCTCAATAGAGACAAGCTCGAGACCCAACTTTCTATACTCGGACCTCGTCAGGGACATGCACTGAAAAAATGATCAAGAACAACCTGCTCTGATACCACTGATCTGGATTATTTTTGGCACGAAATGAGAGCGGAGATATAATAAAGAAATGCACAGAGATATCGCAGATATTCAATAATATAACAGAAATGTATCAGATATGCAACCATAAACACAGATATACAGTAATACATGATTTCTATTAATGAAAGAAATGTACAGAGACGGTAAAATACAGAGTGAAAGACTCGCTAGAATGGTGGCAGCTTATCTCTGAGAAGAGATGTGACGGCTACTCACATTCTCAAGAAGATGGTTACAATGAGGCTCTGAAGGCCCTTTTACAATAAACAAGAATATCAAAATTCCTAGACATCCAAAAACCTAACCCTAGGAGATGAAGTGCCAAAAGTCATGTGGGCCCCGTTTGGGTAAGTTAGTACATCAACTTCCCGGGGTCGTAACTTTTGCATACAATCTCCGTTTTAGGCGTATGATAGCTCGTTGAAAAGGTATCGTCGAGGAGATTAATTTTTGGGGCTCAATCATGCCTTCGGATATCATTGAGAACGTTGATCTTGAAAAACCTTCATTTAGGCCCTCAAAATGGCCCTGGAAGTTAAAACCTGCTAAAAATAGTAAATTGTCAAAATTGCCAGAAAGCCATTTTGATGCAGTTGGAAAAGGTGGGCGGCCACCGATATCCACTTGGATCAATCCTCCCTCCTTAGGAAGCAATTGTCTCCATTGCGTTGAGTTCCTAGGGGAGAAGGAAAAGCGTTTGTTGAATCTGCATCTTGGTGAGCTGCTTGTCTTGCTGGAGACGTCGCACTGCTCAGTTTGTGGAAGTCTATCATGAACTCGTTGAGGTTGAGGTTGTTCAACACGTTGGGATACATGAGAGGATGTTGTGTAGAAGGAATCTTTTCATTTTGATGCAACCTTGTCGACCTGCTTCTATAGGATAAAAGGTGCTTGGGGCGAGGTTGTAGTGGTTGCAGTGTCCTTTTGTTCTCCTTTTGAATAGATTGTGAAGAAGCTAAATTTTGCAGTATGAGATACTACTTTGCGACACTTTTTAGGTGGAACAGTAGTGGAAACTACCTCTGGTATTCTATAGAGATGACCCCCCAAAGTGACAATAACACTACGACGTCGAGACTCATGAATAGCATGGCAGTTCCACATATATGGCTGGCCCAAGAGAACATCACAGACATCCAGTGGGGAAACATCACATAATACCTCATCCTTGAAGGGTTGGATGCCATATGACAATCGACACTACTTGCTGACACGAAGATCTCGTCCTTGGCGAAGCCACCCGATGTTGTATGGCTACGGGTGTGGTGTTGTCAACAATCCCAATTGTTTGACAACCTCTGCTGAGATGAGGTTCTTTTGGATTCCGCCATCAACAATAAAATGCAGCGAGGTCCCCTTCACCCACATCTGTGAATGAAAAAGGCGCTCCCCCTCTTCAGGATCTGTTGGTTCTTCTGGTTGAATTGTTGCGGTCGTGACAATAGCAATGGGGTCTGCATCAATGATCTGTCCTTTACCGGTATTTTTAGAATCAGATTCTGAATCAGGGTTCGGCTCCTTGTCTTTGATCTCTCCCACCAATGACTGTTTTGAGCGACATTCATCGGTGTTGTGCCAGGGGATTTTGTGGAAATCGCACCATTTTCCAGTGTCCTTCTTTGTCTTCCCGTGACCCTTCTTTTCATGTGGCTTGGATTGGTTTTCAGGAGATTGTTTGTTAGGGTTGTCTTTGTCATACTTTGGTTGTTGCAGATTTGCAGACCTGAACTCCCGTTTGTTCTGGTGCTTAAATTTCTACTCGATTTTAACTGCATATCGATAGGCAGCACCGAGTGATGAGATGTCCAGAAAATCCATTTCAGTTTGGATGTATCTGTGTAGAGCCCCACGGTATTTCAGAACCAAATGTCGCTCAGAGTCTTTGATACCCAGATTGGTGCGCAAGGTATGGAAGGTATTGGTGAACTCCAGAACTGCTTGGCCCCTCTCTTGCCACAGTGTGGTCCATCTCATGTACTGGTCCTCATAGTTGCCAACAGGGTAATACTATTCCTTTACCGCATCCACAAAAAAATCCCAAGTGGGATCGGCCCCATATATTCCAGACTCCTCTGTGGAACTTTCCTCTCAGTAAGTTTCCCTAAAATGTTTGACATGAGGGAGAGCTTTAAGGAGTGTGAAGGTGATCTTTTCTTTGTCGAAAAAATTGTGAACAAAGAAATAACCTTCTAGCAGAGTTAACCATTTTTTAGGGCTTTTGCATCTATCTGTCCTTCAAATACAGGAATATCAGAATTAACTTATACCTTGAAAGGAGAGGTGCCTCCAAAGTGGTCGCTTGATGAGGATGCACCTGTTGCTATCGACAAGCATTGAAGGATGTGGGAAAAATTCTCCATCATTTCGTCCCTCTGTCGCGTGAGAGCTTGCTCAAGCAACAGACTGATAGGATCGTCTGCTCTGTCGTTTTTCTTTTCTTCGGCCATTGAGAGTTTCTTGGGTGTGCGAGAGCGATTGTCCTCAAGAGAGACAAGCTCGAGACCCAACTTGCTATACTCGGACCTCGCCAGGGACATGCACTAAAAAAACAATCAAGAACAGCCTGCTCTGATACCACTGATCTGGATTATTTTCGGCACGAAATGAGAGCGGAGATATAATAAAGAAATGCACAGAGATATCACAGATATTCAATAATATAACAGAAATGTATCATATATGCAACCATAAACACAGATATACAGTAATAAACGATTTCTATTAATGAAAGAAATGTACAGAGACTGTAAAATACAGAGTGAAAGACTCGCTAGAATGGTGGCAGCTTATCTCTGAGAAGAGATGTGACGGCTACTCGCATTCGCAAGAAGATGGTTAAAATGAGGCTCTGAAGGCCCTTTTACAATAAACGGGAATGAAAAAATTCGTAGACATCCAAAAACCTAACCCTAGGAGATGAAGCGCCAAAAGTCATGTGGGCCCCGTTTGGGTAAGTTAGTACATTAACTTCCTGGGGTCGTAATTTTTGCATACGATCTATATTTTAGGCGTATGATAGCTCGTTGGAAAGGTATCGTCGAGGAGATTCATTTTGGGGTTTCAATCATTACTTTGTCTATCATTGAGAACCTCGATCTCGAAAAACCTTCATTAAGGCCCTCAAAATGGCCCCGGAAGTTAAAACCTGCTAAAAATAGTAAATTGTCAAAATTTCCAGAAAGCTATTTTGAGCCAGTTGGAAAAGGTGGGTGGCCACCAATTTCCACTTGGATCAATCCTCCCTCCTTAGGAATTAATGGTCTCCATTGCGTTGAGTTCTTGGGGGAGAAGAAAAAGCGTTTGTTGAATCTGCATCTTGGTAAGCAGCTTGTCTTGTTGGAGACGTCACACTGCTTAGTTTGTGGAAGTCTATCATGAACCCGTTGAGGTTGAGGTTGTTCAACAAGACGGGATACATGAGAGGATGTTGTGCAGAAGGAATCTTTGCATTTTGATGCAGCCTTGTCGACCTTCTTCTGTAGGATAGAAGGTGCTTGGGGCGAGACTGTAGTGGTTGCAGTGTCCTTTTGTTCTCCTTTTGAACAGATTGTGAAGAAGCTAAATTTTGCAATATGAGATACTACTTTGCGACACTTTTTAGGTGGAACAG
>ML781382.1:40479-82801 GCA_009831015.1 Picea engelmannii | reverse complement strand
TTTCATGAATTATGAAAAAGTACTCAAAATTTTCCATGAAATTTACATTGAAAAAAACTTAACAATCATATATAAATATAATTGAAAAAAAACTTAAAAATCATACATAAATATAATTGAAAAAAACTTAACAATCATACAACTTAAATATAATAAATCTAAACATATTTTTACAAGTCAAAATCGATTACAATTTAACCTTAAATTCTAACCTATAGTTTCCATCAATGTAACATATGCCATGTGAATGATATAAAGAACTTTTATTACAACACATAAGCAAATCAACAAAGCTTCTCAATTTTTAGAAAATTCAAAATATATGAAAGAAAGTTCAAGTTCTCACACATACCATAGATAAATATAAGAAGCAATTGTTGGATTATTTTGTTAAATATAAGAAAGTCAAATATATACACAATAAGGTCCTTCAACTTTATGAAGTTGTTAATATTGGACAATACTCCTAGTAAGTCATGTCATTTATTAGGGATAATATTAAGTACTCTCGATTTTCCTACTTTAAACAAGTGTTGCATGGCAGCGTAGTCCCTGCCAGGTTGGAATTGGAGTAAATGTGACCGTGTACAGACACGTGGGTTGCAAGTTGCAGTACATGTGGTATCCATGCATAATTTAGTATTCCCAAATTAGTTTTAATTGAAATTTATCAAAAATTATTAATGTTTGCTACATCAACGAAGGTTCCTAGTATCTAAGTTTGATAGTACAGGCAAGATTTAAAAGAAGTGTGGACAAAAAAAAATAGTGTACAATAGTATTACATTTAAAAAGTTCATGGACACAAAAAATTTAGCATAAAATAGAATATTAGTAACGTATGTTACATAGGTTCATAGACAAAAACACAAAAAAATAGCATTCCCGAATTAGTTTTCTGTAAAACAAGGCCTCCTGGACACAGATGAAATTGAAATTTATCAAATTATAGGTTCTTGGACACCATAAATTATACATACAAAATATGTGTTTTTATAAAGTACATATTAACTTTTATAGATACCAAATATGTACTTTTATAAAGTATGGGCATGAGATTTTATAGAGCATGCATGAAGTCCTCATTCCATACTTAGGCACTTTTTGGATCACGGGTTATCGGGCTGGTGGGTTCAAAATTTGGGCTCTATTGTTCTGTGCCCTACAAATAGCACCCAGCGTTCCGCGATATACAAATTGACAAGTGGACTTGCAGACTATTTGAATTTTAAGGGCCTCGTGTTGATGTAATAGTACAATTGGACTTGGGCCTTGAAATTGTAGTGTAGATGTGGCAAGCAGTATGAAGGACAGGTGATAAGGATGCAAGAAATGACATACTCTCTATATGTGTGAGTAGAAAAAAAGTATTGAACGCAATTTTATGACATTTATATAAAAAAATTAAAAAGCGTGTTACATATTCCTGGAAATTAAAATATATATATATATATATATATATATATATATATGTCAAATACAATATCTCAAATTTGAATGAGTGATTTATCTCAAATTTAATTTTGAAAATGGAGAAGCAGAAAAAGATATGCATCAGAAAAAAAGAGAATTGAAATAAAATAAACAGAATGTCTTGACATTCAGCATAGTTGAAGATGAAAATCTAGGAGCACATAAATATATAAGGAGACAAAAGAATAGTTTTATTTGGAATATGTGAAACAAGAATAGTTTGCTACATATTCCTAGAAATTTAAATGTGTTTGTCATATAGACTGGAATTGGGGCTCCCGAGGACCATAAGAGAAATATGTACAAGAAATAGAACTGTGTAAAGAAGAAGTGGGAGACGGTAGAGTGTAATACCTAAAAAGTAGAAATGGGAAGATACCAGTCTTTGGCTATAGATTTCTATTCAGAAAAGGTGGAATAACTATAATATTGATAAAGAAAGGACTATAAGTATAGACTTACAGTGATGGTACATATAAGTATTTTTGGTATTTGCTTGTTGATGTCTTTTCCTGTTGGTTTTCGTCTCCGACCTGCTTGAATAACTGGATTGATAAACAAAGTATTTATAGCGATGTTCCATATAAGTATTTCTGCTATTTTCTTGATGATGTCTTTTCCTGTTGGATTTCGTCGGCGACCCGCTTCAAGTTCTCTTCAATGTAGCTTCTCAAGGGGGCGACGTTGATTTCATTCTGGATTTTAATGTTGAAAAGTTCATTTCCTAATTCGCTTAGATCAATCAAAATGTTACACAGAGCTTGATGAATGTCTCCATTATGTACTGAATAGCGGACTAGCCAGTTGTCCATGTGTTCTTCATGATATTCAAGAATCCTATAAAAAATTTCTAAAGACAACACCTTAAAATTATCGACTTGTTTATCGAAATATTGCTTGGTTAACGTCAACGAGTTGACGATTAAGCTGGGGTACTGGAAGTTGTTGGTCCTTCCGGCTAATTCTATTTTGGTGAGATTTGTGAATAATGTTTCTTTCTTTGATATTGCTTGCTCACATTATTGGACAATTAGATACAAGTTCTTCACCTTCTCTTTCCAGCATGCTTCTAATTGAGTGAGCCGTTTTTTGGACGGGAGGTCATGTTGTCTTCTTATCGTTTATGCCATGTTGTTGACATGAAAGGAAAAAGGGATGACCATGTGAAAATAGAAAGTTTCTTCATTTTTAAAATCCGTCTGTAAAATTTCGAGCAAGTTATGTGCCCTACTTCCAAGGGATTCCATATTTTGTGATGTTTCCCAGGCCTTAGTAATTGGTTCCATTCTTTTGTTGATATTTTTCTCCACATATCCTCTACATGATGCGAGGAAGGTGGAGGAGCCTTTTATCTTTGCTGCAGGGGTGCAGGGATTTGCAGGCATGGCTATTTCCAAAGGACTGCCAAGCAATGGCATAGGAAACAAAGCTTCCTCTAATTCCTTGATCCGGTCCTTTAGTCTGGCATTCTCGGCCTCAGTGACTCCAATGGAATCATGAAGAGAATCTATGGTTGCCATGTGAAGTTCAGATATTTTGGACGCCTTCATATTGGCAAGGTCAAGTTCTGAACGATGTTTTCTTTTCTTATTTTTTACATCTCTTTTTTCAATAGTTATTTTTTTAGATTCGCTTTCAAAAACAACACTCTGGAATACGAAGGATTCATCTTCGTAAAAAAATTGGCATCAACTATGTCCATTGGGTAGCTATGGTGAATCGCATCTCCCGGCTGATCAAGGTTGCAGAATATGCTATCCAGATCAATATCAAGATCCATGTTTTCACTCTCAATTTCGGGCTCGTCTGCCTCCCCTACAATTATTTTTCCCTTCTTCTCCATGGGAAGCTTGTGAGAAATATCAATTTTAGGATGAACCTTGTTCGTTTGAAGAACTTTGGGTTGCTTTGTTACTGTGGCAGGCCATTTGAGCGATGCTTTGTTACTGTGGTGGTTCTGGTCCTAAGGTCTGAAGATGTTCATTGTATCTCTACAGAATTGTTGTGGATGTGCTCCCAATAGTTTATGAAAACATTAGTTTGCTCCAAACGTTGCTTCAAATGAACAAATGGAGGGGACAATATAACCCCCCAGAAATGTTTATTCAATGCGTGCGAATGGAAAATCTCCTTGAGATCTTCTCTCATTAATGACAATCTCTATGTGTGTTGTATGGTGAGTTGCTAGAAGTAAAGGTTAATTATTGCATACTTAGAAGTGCAAAGGTGGCGGTTACAGCAAAGAACATTTAAGGATTGGAGGTTTCATGAATGAACCAAGATGACGGCGTGTGAATGATATTCCATGGTATTTGAAATTAACACTGGGAAGGGATAACAAAAGCCTCCACAAATATTGGTTTAGTGCACATTAATGGCAGATCTTCTCGATCCTTGTGCCCATCAATGACAATTTACACGGTGCCTACACGATGAGATTTTAGCATTAAATATTTAGAAACAAGACATATATATATATATATATAAACATTATCTAAAAACATTATTTTCAAGTACTAAATTATTAATATTAAATATTGATATTCTATAATTTAATTAAACAAAGTTATCAAACGAGTTGTAAGCTTCGAGTCCGGGTCCATTGTAGATCGCCAAAGTTTTGGGTGCAAGATGTATACCGGGCACACGGGGCTTGAGAGTTGGATGGCACCCACAAAGGAACCCGCGACCATAAAATTCATGAACTATGAAAACAAATGGCGGTCGGTTGAACTCATGATGTAGAGATATAGATGGAAATGAAATATGGCACTCCACCATCTGGGAACCAGTGAGCATAGACATGGATTACCCAAGTTTTGGATGCAAGATGTACACTCGAAACACGGGGAATAAGAGTTCGATAACACGTAGTGGGGAACCCACGGGCATAAAATTGGCTAAGGAAACGAAAGCGGTCGGTCAAACTCCTACTGCATATTTCATAATTCATGTGCAACACCAACTATGTTGTGACCAGACCAGTATGTGTACAAAACAGGGAAAAAAAATATGTACCTTTATAAAGTATGGGCATGAGATTTTATAGAGCATGTACAGATATCACATTCCAAACTTGGCCACTTTGTGGATCGCAGGTTCTTGGGCTGTCAGGCTAAAAAATAGGCCTCTATTGTTTTGTGTCCTACAAATAGTACTAAGAGTTCCATGATATAAAAATTGACAGGAAGACTTGCGAGTTGGTTGAGATTTTATAGAGCATGTACACTTTTTGGATCGCGGGTTCTTGGGTTGGAGGGCTCAAAAAACGGGCCTCTATTGTTCTGTGCATTAAAAATAGCACCCAAAATTCCGTGATATACAAATTTACAAGCGGACTTGTGGGCTGGTTGGCTCAACATTGTACTTCTATTGAGTTTCGCAATATATAAATTCATAGATAGACTCTAGCATTGGCGGGCTCCGAGAAAGGAGCAATACATACTAAATATGTACTTTTATAAACTATGGACATGACATTTTATAGAGTATGTACAGATCCCTTATTCCATACTTAGCCACTTTTTTGGATCACGGACTTGCAGGCTGGCTGGCTCAACATTGTACTTTTATTGTCTCGTGTCCTCCAAATAGAATTCAAAGTTCTGTGTTATACAAATCCACAAACAGAATTGAATATGTATTACACATTACATGTAATATGTATCGCAGGTTATCGGTTTGGTGGGCTCTAAATTGACAGACGGACTCCATGAGTGGTAGGATCAAAATTGAATATGTATTAGACATTACATGTAATATGTAATACATATTACATGTAATATGTACAATATGAAACGGGAAAGCGGACGGTCGGGCTGGAAATATAAAAGTAACTGGAAATTTGAACACATGTATCCGCTAGTTCTGGACCTAGAAATTTTATGAGGAACGAGTAATCCATAGTAAATATGTACTTTTATAAAGTATGGATATTAGATTTTATAGAGCATGCACAGATCCCTCATTCCATACTTAGCCACTTTTTGGATTGCGGGTTCTCGGCTTGGCGAGATGAAAATTGGGTCTCTATTGATCTGTGTCCTACAAATAGTACCAAGAGTTCCGCAATATACAAATTGACAGGCGTACATCAGGTTGGCTCGCTCAACATTGCACTTCTATTATATGTACTTTTATAAACTAGGGACATGACATTTTATAGAGTATGTACATATCCCTTATTCCATACTTAGCCACTTTTTTGGATCGCAAACGTGCGGGCTAGCTGGCTCAACATTGTACTTCTATTGTCCTGTGTCCTCCAAACAGCATTCGGAGTTCTGCGATATACAAATCCACAAGTGGACTCCAAGACTGGAAGACTCAAGGTTGAATATGTATTACACATTACATGTAATATGTATCGCAGGTTATCGGGTTGGCGGGCTCTAAATTGACAAACGGACTCCATGATTGGCAGGCTTAAAATTGAATATGTATTAGACATTACATGTAATATGTACAATATGAAACGGGCAAGCGGACGGTCGGGCTGGAAATATAAAAGTAACTGGAAATATGAACACGTGTATCCGTCAGTTCCGGACCTAGAAATTTTTTAAGGAACGAGTAATCCATAGTAAATATGTACTTTTATAAAGTATGGATACCAGATTTTATAGAGCATGCATGGATCCCTCATTCCATACTTAGCCACTTTTTGGATTGTGGGTTCTCGGCCTGGCGGGCTGAAAATTGGGTCTCTATTGTTTTGCGTCCTACAAATAGCACCCAGAGTTTTGCGATATACAAATTGACACGCGGACATCGGGATGGCTCCCTCAACATTGCACTTATATTGTTATGTGTCATCCACACAGCACTGGGAGTTTAGTGATACAGAAATTGATAGATGGATTCCAGGACTGGTGAGTTCAAGATTGTGTTGTCTACATGTATAACATATAACATATATGTTATATAGCTAACATTATCTAAAAACATTATTTTTAAGTACTAAATTATTAATAATAAATATTGATATTGTACAATTTAATTAAAGAAAATTAGCAAATGAGTCGCAAGCTTTGAGTCTAGGTCCAATTGTAGATCACTGAAGTTTCAGGCGCAGGATGTATACTACGCACACGGGGCATGAGAGCTAGATGGCGCCCACAAAGGACCCCATGGCCATAAAAATCAGGAACTATGAAAATGAACGGTGTTCGGTTGGACTCGTGATGTAGAGATATAGATGGACATGAAATCTGTCACTCTACCATCTGGGAACCCGTGAGCATCGACATGGATTACCAAGTTTTGGATGCAATATGTACACTTGGAACATGGGGAACGAGAGTTCAATAATGCATATTGGGGAAGCCGCGGGCATAAAATTGGCTAAGGAAATGAAAGGGCTCAGTCGGACTCACAGTGCATATTCCATAATCCATGTGCAACAACAATTGTGTGGTGACCAGACCAATATGTGTACAAACCAGGCAAAACTAAATATGTACCTTTATAAAGTATGGATATGATATTTTATAGAGCATGTAAAGATATCACATCCCATACTTGCCCACTTTGTGGATCGCAGGTTCTCAGGATGGAGGGCTCAAAAAATAGGTGTCTATTGTTCTGTGTCCTACAAATAACACCCAGAGTTCCATGATATACAAATTGACAAGCGGACGTGCGAGGTGGCTGAGATTTTATATAGCATGTACACTTTTTGGATCACGGTTTCTCGGGCTGGCGGGCTAAAAAATGGGCCTCTATTGTTTCTTGCTTTACAAATAGAACCCACAATTCCGTGATATACAAATTGACAAGTGGACTTGTGGGTTGGTTGGCTCAACATTGTACCTCTACTGATTTCCATGATATAGAAATTGACAGACAGACTCCAGGGCTGGCGGGCTCCCAGAAACGAGCAATACATAGTAAATATGTACAGATCCCTTATTCCATACTTAGCCACTTTTTTGGATCGCGGACTTGTGGGCTGGAGGGTTGTAAATTGGGCCTCTAATGTTGTGTGTCCTGCAAATAGCACCCAAAGTTACCCGATATACAAATTGACAAGTGGACTTGCGGGCTGGCTGGCTCAACATTGCACTTCTATTGGATCGCGGACTTGCGGGATGGCGGGCTCTAAACTAGGCCTCTAATGTTCTGTGTCCTGCAAATAGCACCCAGAGTTACGCGATATACAAATTAACAAGCGGACTTGTGGGCTGGTTGGTTCAACATTGTACTTCTATTGAGTTCTGCGATATATAAATTGAGAGACAGACTACAGGGCTGGCGGGCTCAGAGAAACGAGCAATACATACTAAATATTTACTTTTATAAAGTATGGACATGGCATGTTATAGAGCATGTATAGATCCCTTATTCCATACTTAGCCACTTTTTTGGATCACGGATTTGCGGGCTGGCGGGCTCTAAACTAGGCCTCTAATGTTTTGTGCCCTGCAAATAGTAGCCAGAGTTGTGCAATATACAAATTGACAAGAATACTTGTGGGCTAGTTGGCTCAACATTTTACTTCTATTGTTTTGTGTCCTCCAAACATCATTCGGAGTTCTTCGATATACAAATTGACAGATGGATTCCAGGATCGGCGAGATCAACATTGAATATGTATTACACACATGAAGACAAGTGAATGTAGAGGAAGATATGGAGTGTCGAAGGAGGTGCAAAAAAAAAAAATACATATGCAAACTAGTTCAACAAATAGAGACAGAGTAAACGAAAAACTATTTAATATGGAACACAGGCAGAAAAAATGTGCCTTTGCATGGATTCCTCTACATCTCTGGTTAGGAGTTCTTTGCAATGTCTAGTTTTCCTTTTTGTTTCTATGAAAAAAAGTAGAAAACAAAATGAATATGAACACAAGTTAACATGTAAATAAAAAGGCAAGTACTATGTACATATACTAAAAGAATTAGAATAAGATGAATAGAGTAACAGATAGTTTTTAGAAGGATGTACCTTTTTTGTTTCTTTTGCATAATGTATATTTTATAATTCAAGTACAACACCAATTGTATGGTGACCAGACTAGTACGTGTACAAATCGAGGAAAACTAAGAAGCTGGATTAAAAAAAATAATAATAATTTGCAACAAGCTATACAAATATGCTTTGAAATATAGAAATATGACTTTGCAAAATGTTTCATGTATATCTCATAATTCAAGTGCAATACCAATTGTATCGTGATCATACCAATATGTGTCTAAGATAAACATATTGTATTGAGGAATAGGCACATTTGACCACACATGGTCAATAAGTGTGTTTTGCAGATGGCTTGTGTTGTGCAAAAGAAAGCAGAGACTGTATTTGCACATGTAGTTTTCCAATTCTTTTGTTCTGCCATTCTTTTGTAGCATGTCAATATTGAAGTCTCCTAAAAGCAAAATGGGTCCTTTCAAATGGAAATGTCATAATGCATTGGAAATAACATCTACTATGTTGGAGAAAGTTGCATGGGGAGCAACATACAGATTCAGTATCACAATTTTTGTTTCATGGAAAAAAACTTTTGCAAGCACCACCTCAACATTCTTTTCTTCGATATTTATATGCTCCAAAATTGGTACATGTTTTTTCACCAATATCATCACCCCATGTGTAATGTAACTTGATATGCAATTGTGATTTGGGAATTCTTTGTTCTGCAAGCATAATGCCATGTATTTTTCCTGCAAGCACAAAATATCGAATTGCATTGTATCATAGTCATTGAGTATATCATCCATGTGTTCATTTAAGTTGCGTGTGTTAAGAGAGAGAATTGATATAGATGAATTTGTTTGTATGAATTGGTAATCATAGTGCAGTTGCCATTTTGCGGTGGTCATGAGTCGTTCCATTTCAGTATCAACTTTATGTTTGACTTTGAAGTTATATTTTGTAAGAGGACTTAGTAAATACAAGGAGTCTATGCTTCTAACACATGACAGTGATGTGTATACAAGTCCATGTATCCAAATTCCAGTAGGTTGAAATGCAGCATTATCAAGTGTTAGTCCTTGTGATCTGTGGACTGTACATGCACATGCAAGTTTAATTGGAAATTGTTTTCGAATTTTTAGTCGACATGTCTTTGTTGATGTCGATATTGTCTTTGATATTCTCAAAATAGGTGTCCAATTGCTTCCAGTGTTTGAATTATATAGATAAGACAACTTGCTTTCTTGTCGCTTGCCTATATGCAGTTCATGGAACTTATTCCAAAGGACATCAAGTTTTTATGTTTTCGTATTGACTTTGAGTATTCCATCTGCACCATTGACCAAGCCATCCTGTGAATCATAGTTACAGTCATATATTTCAACCAGCATTTCTAATTTGAGGACAAGCTGCAAAGTTAGAGTGGTTGTATGTTCACGGCGTGGCACATTTCCATGGTTGTCTTCTTCCAGGTCAATTGAATTGATGATGATATCATCACCAGACATGAGCAATAGCATATGGTTGTTATGCATTGCAACATCCTTATTTGTGTAGAACAGGTAAGGGAATGTTGGGCTTGTTGGTGTAGGCTGCAAGCACCTCGAATTGATATATGTTAAGTCATCATATGTTTGGATGTTTGTCTCCATTTTGTTCAGAATTGCAATGAATCACACTAGTTTTCCTGATGATGGACCACACTAGTTTGGTCCGAAATGTTGAAAATCAAAAAACGTATGCGATAAATCCGAAAAACTTTTTGATCAAAACAATGGTCGCAAAAGCTTTAGAATAGAAATATTGCAATGAATGTTTCATCTGTCTAGCACATTGTAGTATGCAATTGAAAGCATTTAATATTGTCTCTCGATAAGTCATGCGTCATTGTTTCCATGTTAGTGGTAGGTTGTTCAAATATCAACAAATCTTGGATGGGGTGTGCCTGGTAAAGATCCCCACAAAATATCATGTCAATGTTTCCAAAGTATTTTGTGTGCACATGTTTTATGCTTCTTAGTCGACTGTCAATGGAATACAAGAACCGACTTCCAATTAAAGATGCTTCATCTATAAAGACAAGTTGGAGTTCCTCATAAAGCTTTGACAATGTATCCAACATTTCCTTGCTAAGTGGAAGAAATTGTGACTTTTTAAAAGGCATTAAAAATGCAAAGTGGATTGTTGTTCCACCTGCATCATATGCAGTTTTTCCTGTTTATGCAACTATTAGGCCCTTTGGTTTCATAGGATCAGAGGAATTTTTTGCATCATATATTCATATAAGCATTTGGAATAGTTCTTTCGATGTGAATGTCTTGCATGTTCCTGCTCCGCTTGTAAGGAACAAGTGCACATGAGTGTCCATGTTCATTCATTTTTTAAGAGCAATGTCCTTTACAATTTTTTGTTGTTCTCAATTCAAAAGACGTCTTATTTTGTGGTATTCATTATTTTCAATTAGGAAAGGATGTTTTGTGACTTGAAAACCAAGATTGATACGTTTTTCACCTCCACCTGGTGGAGGACGAAGCAAATCCGCTTGTAAGTCATAGGACTCGCAAGAAGTTCTGGTTGTTTTTCGGTTTGTGAATGTCTCATCAGGATTGTCATGGTTTTCTAGCTCATTAATTGCAATTTCTAGATCACCCCATGTTGGATTAACATTGTAGGTAAATCTAGCTTCATTGATGTGCATTAAAGTCTCAGAGGCAACATATGCAACCTCCCATGTAGAGAAGTTATGTTTTAATGTCTCTTTGTTTTCATCGAACGGAACATACAACATCAGTTTTTCTCTACAATAGTTTTCATAGTCAGAATGTTTATTGTATTTAACAAACCGTATCACAAATGGTTTTTTTTTCTTTTTGATATGGGCGCACCATTTTTTTTGTAATGCGATACGAATTCTTCTAAGCGGATATGCCTAATAGGAGATGGACGTTGAAGGTAATAATCAACAATAGAGTGACATAGCACGTCTTCTGAATTGTCAGGCTCTTGTTCTAGAAAAACCGGTGGTTTAAACACAAATGTGTGTTTTTCAAGTGGAGATGTGTTTATGAAGACACATTTTCTTGAACTACAAGTGAGGGGCAGGGAAAGTGCAATGTGAACTTCTTGTTGAGCAAACATTTGTTGAAGATTAAGAAATTTGTTGCCAAGTGTGTGTATCATTTGTATGGCATCAATATGACTTCTTTCATGTTCTTTGCATATTCTTCTGAATGCACTTTTCATAGATTTTTCAACCTTTGTCATATACGAGGTACAATAGGACGTTGCAACATATGCATTGAGCATGTACTGCGCATCTGTATTTGCTTTCCACATAACTGGCATGTCCTTGGAGAAACTATTGTTCCAAATATGGGAAAGTTTTCATTTAAGGAAGATTGTTGGTTGCTTAAGCGTACATTGTATGGCTTTGATGTACTCATATTCTGATAGATTTAGCTCTATCAAGAACGCATTGAAGTTCATCATCTCGTCAAATTCTCCTTGTTCTAGAAATGCGAACAAGGATTTAGATTTCTCAACAACAACATTTTCCTCTAAACTAAGTGGCTCTATGATTCTTGTAGCTCTCATTGGCGGCACGGGAAATTTATATCTGCAATGCGAGTTTTTTTGTTTTCTACAACTTCTTGTATGGAAATGTCTATGAACTTTGGCAAGTTCTGGATCCAAATGATTTGTGTTGCATGTTATGTATTTCTCCACAAATTGTCCGATCTCTAAGTTTTTGTCAGCTCCATATATTGGTGCACCCTCTATCCACAGCAGTGCATGGTCATGTTCATTTCCCCTATTCTGGAATTTAGTCACAAAAAAGTAGTCCGATATTTTTCTGAAAAACGTTTCATCATGGCATATCAATTGTATCAAAGCATTTATTCTATGTCTATAGTAGCGAGTACATGTCACTGGGTCTTTTCTTATGAGGTAGTCAATGTGATTGTTTTCTAGTGTATCGGTTTGTTTTTTACGTTTCCTGTTCCTATGCAGGTCAGATACGACAGCTACCAATGTATCCCAACAATGATTTGCACTTGTAAATGTGATGAAAAATGTTGGTGAGCCCAATTGTCGGATCATTGCAAAAATAGTTTTTTTTTTTTGTTGCAAATAGTCAAGAGAGTTGCGAATGTTTTTGAAATATATGTATCCAATATCAGATTTCATATTTTTTTCTAGGTTTACTTTGTACTTGACATCCTTGGCCAACAACTTTCTTCCTTGTAACTGGATTTTTCTTATTCGGACCCACATGCAGGAGAGAACTTGCTCTATTATTATGCGCATTGTTTTGAAAAACAAATGTGTTATGTGATAGGAGAAGTCAACGCTTGAAAGTAGTAGCTCCCATCGGACTATTTTATGATAACTAAATCGTTATGTAATGTCAATGGCACATGGATCTCCATAGAAGAGTGTTGGAAAGTTCATTTCCTTAGTGAATTTGTCCTTGAATATTCCAAGTGGGCATTGCCCCTCAGCAGGTGCAATTTCAAAAATCTTGTCTTGCAAGTCACGAATGCACTGTGAATCAGTGAATCCATGCACCAATGTCTCAGTAGGTGTTTCATTCTCTGATTCATCACTTGTATCAAATTCACTAGCATTTTCGAGAGTCTCTGCAGAGTTGGTATCCTCTTTTGCAAGAGCATTGTTCCAGTTCTCATTTATACAAATGTTTTGTGCTTTGTACAGGGTCCTGGAACATAATTCCTTTAATGCTTTCATAACAGCATACACACGCACTTTGCCTATCTAATAGTCATTTTTGTATCGCAAACATCTTTTCAGAGCCACCTCAATTGTCATTGTATCGCTAATGAATTGTGGCAAGTCTTTTTGCACAACATCTAGTTGAACAGGCACATTAATAATTGATCTTGTTAAGCCCATCCGGGGTCGTTTATAGCCCCAAGGCCTGATTTGTGAAAATGAAATTCACGAAGACACAAGTCTCTCCACAAATTTCATAAGTGCACTTACATCTAATAATGGTGTATTACATCTTATTTGCTCAGGGGTTGCAAATTGTGGCAGTTTTCCATTTTCAAGCGACCGTTTGCATGGAAGACAAATTTTTCCACTGGAAAATGGTTTATCATGCGATGTCAAGCGGAGGTATTCTTCTTGCAAATCAAGCATGAAAGACTTATTGTTTTTTGAGAAATTCAATTGTTCACAAATTTCACACGCAATGGAAGGAGTGTCTTTAATTTGTTTCATGTACGTCTGTCTTGCATTTTTCTTTCGCAGGGAAGTATGAGTAGAAAGTGTTTGTTGGTTTTCATTGGTAGTAGTGCATGGTGTTACTTCTAGGCCAAGAAATGTGACATTTGCATGACCATTTTGGGATATGCGACCGTACCTGTTTCTGTTTTGTTGTGCATGAACAAATTTCTTTAGATTGTGATATGTGAGTTTCTCTCTAAAAGGAAGCGTAGCAATGTATTTTTTTCTCTCGTGCATGACCTTTTTCAAGTTGTGGTAACTTACTCTACATTTCTTGTCGAAGGGCATGATGACCTGATGGAAAATGGGATGAATTTCACTCTGATTCAGGTTGTCATAACTTAGTGTATGTTTTTTTTTTAAGGGGTGTATGGCCTCATCACAATTGCGATGAATTTTATGCATAACCGTTTTCAAGTTTTGATAACTTACTCTACATTTTTTGTTTAAGCCATGTATGGCCTCATCACAACAGTGATGAATTTCACGCATTGATTTTTTGTTCAAGCCATGTATGGCCATATCGCAACCGGGAGGGGTTTCATTCTCACTAAAAAGCATGTGACATGTATGTAGATTCGATGTGGTTTGGCTGGCATGGACATTCAACCCTGAACCACTTATATGTCCAAGAAAAGGTTCATAATGGATATGTGTTGTATATGTTTTCAACGAGAGGATGTCAATTGTTTGATCGTAATTTGAATCAATAGACCAGGAATGGAAAGTGTCATCTATAAAGGCCGACTAGACCTAGATATTTACTCTGAACATGATAGAAAGCCATTGCAAACAGAATCTACAACCCTCCACATTCCCTTTTTCATATGGCAGCGCCATGTTTACAAGGTATTCTTGCCAACTTCCAATTGTCGGCATATTTTGTAGGAGATATGGTGAAAGATGCTCATGCAAGCACCTAAAATCCTATTGGTTGTCGCCTATAATTGCATTGCAAAATGACTGTACAGTGTAAAGTTGCAGCGACTACACACCAAACTTTGATGCTACCAAACAACAAATTGCATTGAACAAACTATATCCATGGCTAGACACAACAGTTGTTGCTAGCTGTAAACCATGGCAGTCTATGCGATGCATAATACGTTTCCATTGCGATTCAAAGTCTTTGAAAATGAGTGAAAAGTAAATATGAGCTTCTTGAACATTGCATATGGACATTTTTCTGTACAGTAGTGGTTCATAATGACCACTGACAGCATTGGCATCATGGAACAAGATGAAATATGGATTGTCAGATGCAGTTTTGTTGAATAGTAGATATCTTGTTTTTCTTGTCAATGACCATATTCTAATTGATATATTGATCCAGTTAGACAGCCACCGTATACAAAATGTATCTCCCCAAAGTCCCCTCTCATGTACAGGAAGAATTGGAGATGCAGACAACCGCATCTTTGAAAAATATGTTTGGACATCATGTATTCCATGCAACTGCCAAAGAAAATCAGATTCCAGTTCGTATTCATACAACTCCAATGCCTCAGGGTCACCATTTTTTAAACAACCAAGGAAATAATCTATCAATCCATTGCGCAGGTTGGTCGAGGAATAACAGAAATGCAGTAGAACCTGAAATGCATTGAAAAGGAAATCCCCTATAGTATACGAGAATGCATCCAATCTAAAAAGCCCATTGCTATGCAAAACCTCGTCAATGTTGTCATGTATAATGGAGTGTGTATCTATTTCATACGAGTCAACATCTATTACTTCTTTCACCTCTTGAATTTTCATTTTGAAGTTGTTTGTTAGATACTTTCAATTTGCATGAAAACAGAGAAAAGGAGAAAAAAAGAATAAAAGTAGGAAAAAAAAGGAAAGAAAAATAGGAAAACGACAAGCGCGGAACTGGGTACCAACCCCTGTATGTATCTTTCAACCTTCTTCTTGTCAACTTCAATCCCCCTAGTCCCCATAGAAGATGAAAAGAAAACAAACCCACACTGGAAAGTGAACCAAACAAAAAGAAACAACACAAACAAATAACACCATAAATTTACTCAACAGAAAGATCGATTTGAACCTATTCATGGCATGCATCCTACAAGATTCTCAGAGCCAGAAAAAAATTCTTCAAAATACAAAGGACGGGACAAAGGCAATAGTTGGACACAGTTTTTCGACCCACAAAATAAAACATTCCCTGCGTCTACACCTCGGCGGAAGGTTCCCTCTTGTGATACCTCCGAACTAATTTTTGAAAATCTGCATTACAATTTTAAAAATAGCTATGGACGTGGTAATCGGCATATGAAGACGCGTGGTTTCCAGGAACATAAATTAAGAGCACAAAGAAAGATGGTCTGCAACAGAATTTCGAGGCAGGGATTCCCACCATTGAAAAATACCAAAGAAACGATGCCACGGAAACTTACTCGCCAACGAGGGATGACAACAGCTCAGCCCCAAAATCTACAAACCGCAACAACAGGTCCAACAACTTGCAAAGTTGAAGAACAACAAACCAGTGACAACCATGAAGAGGTCCAATTGCAACTGCAGGACCTCAACTTTGCAAAGTTGAATCAAACAAGAACAAAGATCATGGAACGAACCAGCGAACAAGCATCGACCACTGAACCACTGATGTCGATGGAGAACGATTCAACACAATTTCACTGCAAACAACACCATCAAAAAAATGGAATGAAACCGTATTGCAATGCCTCTGTACAATAAACATTTAAGACTGTCAGACATGTTAGGTAAACACTTAAGACTGTCAAAACCATCGAAGGGCGTAGTCCTGTGCAAACATTTAAGAAAAAATGCAGTGTGGAAGGCCTCTTCTTTCGAAGCACGCAAGAATAAAGAAAAAATCACACATATTAATATGCTATAGAATGTATTATAGCTAGCATAAAATGATAAAGAAAACATTCAAACTAATGCTAGCATTAATCCACCTTTGACCAATGCATAAGAAAATATATGATTCAAAAATACCATATAGGATGAAATACTTTGGATATTCCAACATATATAGCATTGGGAATAGTGAAGCTGACAATAAGACCTACAATCCATTGTCCAATCAGATCATGACAATATGGTGCTTTTTATTATATAAAAATCGATGTTTTCAGTTCCCTGATTCCAACAATAGATAATGTGGAAATATTTGTGGTCAATGGACAATACAATACGAGGTCAATGAATTATCGATCGATATAGTCCCTTTATGCCTACGACAGGGACTAATAAGTAATATAATAGTGACTATGTCCTTATTGATAATGAATTTGGAAATGTTATGGAAATAATTTTGTTAATGTTGGTTTAGATTTTGAAACATAAATCAATAAAAACATATTTGGTTTTGTTAGATTTAAGTTTACAGTTGGTTTAATCACAACTTAAGATTGCATACTTTAATAATATGTTTAATTCATATAGCTTACATACTTTAGTAGTATGTTTAATCCATAGAGTTTTATAGATCCAATTGCCTACGTAAAAAAATATGGGCCAAGGCTGACCAACTGTAGAAAAGGGAGGCTATCTTAGCTCAAATGTTCCTACCAAATTTTTACTTCTATGTAAAGAGTAATAATCTGATAGAGCTAAACAAAAACCAATGAATCATTTTTTTGTCATAAATAATAGAAATAAAATACTATGTTTCAAAGGAACAGGCACACATTTAGTCACAACAATTCAAAACAAATTTAACATTTTTCAATGAAAGAAATCAATGCATATTTTTTAAAACAAAAAGTTAAATAAATTTCCCATCTAAATTCAAAACCATCATGGCTTGCCTTCGGAATTCCCACAAGCAAGGTCGTCTATTCACATGCACACTAATGATAGCTCATGAGCATGCACACGACAACCTAAATATGGTCTTGCATGCCCAAAAGAGTCCAAAATTTTTGAGAATTGGAAGCATAGAACTAAGGAGCTAGGGATTTAGAGCTATCTGGATTAGATGAAATCGAAATCTGTTACATGCAACGCCCACAATCAACAACGGAAGATCATGGGTAAAAATGATTTTTCACCCAAAGGTTAATTTTCAAATGGTAAATGGTAAAAATAACTTGATTTTCATAAATTTTATACCTAATGAAGGTCATTATTTTCCAATGTTTTATAGCTAATATAATACTTTCCTTGCATCTTGCATTATTAGCCTTGTTTTCGTCTCTTTTTCCTTATAGTCGAACCCGTCAAGTTGCGACATTTACCTTTTTAAATATGATGTTCACCAATTGTTATATGATAGTGTCTACCTAACATAGTGTAAGGTAGCTAGAGAGGTAGTGGGGGGGCCCAGAGGGCCCATAGTGATAATAGTGGAGACCATTCAATGTAAGGTGGACTAGGTCCACTATACTATTAAATAATACCCACTATGGTAGTTAGATATAATAAATGGGTAGAGGACTTCTTAGAAGGTTCTACTTCTAGAAGATTTCTCCTCTAGAATGTTCTTAGGTGATGGTAGCACTATATAAAGGCGTTCAAGCAATGTAATGGGATATGAAGAGAATTATTGTATTGTGAGTTGTAGCTCAATAGGAGGATGCCCCCTCGAAGAGGCAAGTGAACAGGAGAGGATCTATTCCATAATAGCATCCATTGTATGGTGTTGCCCTACCTCAAAGGTTTCTATAATAAAGTAATGGTTTTCTATATGGTTTCATATATCTTGTGTGGTGATTGTATTTAGATATATTTGGATCTATTGTGATATTTTGTATTCATGTATTTGTATCTTAACAATTGGTATCAGAGCACTTTCCTTGGTAGACATTGTGGGCAAATATTTTTTATTTTTGCAGATTTTTTTTCGGAGAAGAAAAAGAGGGCTGCCACATTCCAGAAATTTTTGGTATATTTATATGAAAAATTTGCAGAAACAGGTTGTATATCTGAGTTCCTCTCATAAAAACACCCAATTTAAAAAAAAAAATCGTCTGAAACGGAGTCCGGGAAGTCAAGATATTGAAGTTTTAAAATCTGAAATTTTTCAGGGTTTTTTCTGCAGACGGCGGCACGAATTTTTTATTTCTATAGAAGATGGAGGTTGAATTTGCCCAAAAAAATTACAGATCTGAGTTCCTCTCACAATTTCACCCAATTTCAAAAAAAAATCAGTTAAAACGGAGTCCAAGAAGTGAATTTATGAGCATTTTAAATTCAGCAGTTTTTTAGGGTTTTTCCAAAAAAAACCGCGATTTTCTGTCGTAAGTTATTATTCTATTTTTGGGTTTTTTCATGACGATTGCGGGACTAAAGAGTTCATAGGGTGTTCATATGGCTATTTCATATCGAACCCTCAAAAAATTCTTGAAGCATTCAAATCTCAATTGTATGACACATTGGATGCTAAATTGCATGACCTTGCAGATGGCCTCAATGATAGTTTTTGTAGTATTCAAGATTCATTGGATAGCATGCAGGAGAGATTTCTTATGTCATACATCAGGGATGAATATAATCAAGAAATATATGTTTGGTATGATTTTGAGGCCGATTGTGATGATTGGTATATGGATAGTTGTCATTTCTGGGATGACAACCACTTTCATATTTTATTTGATGACTCTACTCCACCTTCTGTAGAGAACATCAATGTCTCACATCAGGAGCTAGTTACCAGTGTCCAGCATGCATATTCTACAATGGTATTGTTCATTTTGGATTCATCTTTGATCATCTCCCACTATGTGGATGGATATTATTATTTGGACCCACATGATATGTGTCAGTATTGGGAGCATCATTTTCAGTTTGTTATTGGGTGTCGATATCTTCCATGTGGGATTCACATGAGCAATTGGACATGGGACCCTGGTTTACAATGGCGATTGGACTACTTCAGCATGGTGGCTACCATTTCTCAATGGGACCCTGGTTCTCTAGTCTACTTTGGCACTATGGTCCACACTTATCCATGGGACCCTGGTATATAGTTGTACATCAAGCGTTGAGGACAACACTTTCATAAGGGGGATGGAATGTAAGGTAGCTAGAGAGGTAGTGGGGGGGTCCAGAGGGCCCATAGTGATAATAGTGGAGACCATTCAATGTAATGTGGACTAAGTCCACTATATTATTAAATAAAACTCACTATGGTAGTTAGATATAATAAATGGGTAGAGGACTTCTTAGAAGGTTCTACTTCTAGAAGATTCCAACTCTAGAATGTTCTTAGGTGATGGTAGCACTATATATAGGGGTTCAAGCAATGTAATGGGATATGAAGAGAATTATTGTATTGTGATTTGTATCTCAATAGGAGGATGCCCCCTCGAAGAGGCAAGTGAACAGGAGAGGATCTCTTCCATAATAGGATCCATTGTATAGTGTTGCCCTACCTCAAAGGTTTCTATAATAAAGTGATGGTTTTCTATATGGTTTCATATATCTTGTGTGGTGATTGTATTTAGATATATTTGGATCTATTGTGATATTTTGTATTCAAGTATTTGGATGTTAACAATTGGTATCAGAGCACTTTCCTTGGTAGACATTGTGGGCAAATATTTTTTATTTTTGCAGATTTTTTTTCAAAGAAGAAAAAGAGAGCGCCACATTCCAGAAATTTTTGGTATATTTATATGAAAAATTTGTAGAAACAGGTTGTAGATCTGATTTCCTCTCATAAAAACACCCAATTAAAAAAAAAAAACCGTCTGAAACGGAGTCCGGGAAGTCAAGATATTGAAGTTTTAAAATCTACAATTTTTCAGAGTTTTTTCTGCAGACGGCGACGCAAATTTTTTATTTCTGTAGAAGTTGGAGGCCGAATTTGCCCAAACAAATTACAGATCTGAGTTCCTCTCACAATTTCAAAAAAAAATAAGCTAAAACGGAGTCCGGGAAGTGAATTTATGAGCATTTTAAATTCAGCAGTTTTTTAGGGTTTTTCCAAAACAAACCGCGATTTTCTGTCGTAAGTTATTGTTCTATTTTTGGGTTTTTTCGTTACGACTGCGGGACCGAAGAGTTCATAGGGTGTTCATATGGCTATTTCATATCGAACCCTCAAAGAAATTCTTGAAGCATTCAAATCTCAATTGTATGACACATTGGATGTTAGATTGCATGACCTTGCAGATGGCCTCAATGATAGTTTTTGTAGTATTCAAGATTCATTGGATAGCATGCAGGAGAGATTTCTTATGTCAGACATCAGGGATGAATATAATCAAGAAATATATGCTTGGTATGATTTTGAGGCCGATTGTTATGATTGGTATATGGATAGTTGTCATTTCTGGGATGACAACCACTTTCATATTTTATTTGATGACTCTACTCCACCTTCTGTAAAGAACATCAATGTCTCACATCAGGAGCTAGTTACCAGTGTCCAGCATGCATATTCTACAATGGTATTGTTCCTTCTAGATTCATCTTTGATCATCTCCCACTATGTGGATGGATATTATTATTTGGATCCACATGATATGTGTCAGTATTGGGAGCATCATTTTCAGTTTGTTATTGGGTGCCGATATCTTCCATGTGGGATTCACATGAGCAATTGGACATGGGACCCTGGTTTACAATGGTGATTGGACTACTTTAGCATGGTGGCTACCATTTCTCAATGGGACCCTGGTTCTCTAGTCTACTTCGGCACTATGGTCCACACTTATCCATGGGACCCTGGTATATGGTTGTACATCAAGCGTTGAGGACAACGCTTTCATAAGGGAGATGGAATGTAAGGTAGCTAGAGAGGTAGTGGGGGGCCCAGAGGGCCCATAGTGATAATAGTGGAGACCATTCAATGTAAGGTGGACTAGGTCCACTATATTATTAAATAAGACCCACTATGGTAGTCAGATATAATAAATGGGTAGATGACTTCTTAGAAGGTTCTACTTCTAGAAGATTCCTCCTCTAGAATGTTCTTAGGTGATGGTAGCACTATGTAAAGGGGTTCAAGCAATGTAATGGGATATGAAGAGAATTATTGTATTGTGAGTTGTAGCTCAATAGGAGGATGCCCCCTCGAAGAGGCAAGTGAACAGGAGAGGATCCCTTCCATAATAGGATCCATTGTATGGTGTTGCCCTACCTCAAGGGTTTTCTCTATATTATTGTGTTTATGTTATGGTGAATGTTTTATGGTTTATTCTTGGTTATTTCTGAAATATATTTGCAGATCTGGTATAGGTACTTAACACATAGGTTGCCTTAGTTAGCACATGTTTTCCATTTTGTCACCCGTGCCAACATTTTCTTGTATTAATAGGAACCCCATTAGCCTCACCATGACTTTGAGCAAAAGATCCATTGATTATTTCCCATCTACTTTTGGCCATTTCCATAGTGGTTTCTCATACTTTTGGGTTTTTTTGCATTTGCATTGCTTACCAATTCTCACATTGTTTGGCCTAATGCTCTGCTACATTTTGCTTACCACCATCACATTCTTAATTGTCACTAACCATTACATCTCTTGCTTAAATGCATTTCAAACTCGCTCTACTTTGGATGAGACATGGTCATGAGTGTCCACAACATGCACGTTGCCTTTTTTTCTTCTTTTGCATATATCAGTTTCATGTGCTTGGAATGTAATTGTTCACCCCACAACACTCATATCCTTTATTACATTTTTAGCATTCTTTTATTATTTTTTCAAGATTTCTAATGGGTAAATTGATGAAGGTGGGTAACACTTTCGTGACAATCGGATCTCCAAAATTCCAAAAGACATGTTTTCGGCCGAATTAATGTTTTTTTTGACCGAAAGATTTATTTTTTTGGCCGAAATATGTTACGTTCAAACCTTTGAACGTCAAATCGAACGGTATGGTGACGATGCCTTCGATTTTCATGTACAATTTTAGTCGGACGAATTTTTTTCATCTGGTAACCTCTTTTCGGTCGAAATATATTCCGGTCAAAAAGATATTTCGACCGAAAGACTATTTCAACCGAAAGACTATTTCGACCGAACTATTGTTTCGACCGAAAGATTCTTTCGACCGAACTATTGTTTCGACCGAAAGATTCTTTCGGCCGAAAATATGTTTATATATTTACCGCACATCGTGAATGTTATGGTTTTTTTGAGTTCTTGGCGAGTGTGAGTGATAGTTTGAGTGTGAGTGATAGTGTTTGGAAATCGTGTTTGGTGTGGTGTTTTTGGCAGCCGTGTTTGGCATGGTATTGTTAGCAGGCAGTCCTGTTTGGCGCGGTCATGCAGGCAGGAAGATGGGCGGAGCTGCAGGTAAGCTTAATTAAATTTAAGTTTATTTAAATTTTATTTCTATAAATTAGTAGTTTGAGTGTGACTTGGCCGTGGGGGGCTAGCCCTGTGGCCAAGCCATGGGAACGTCAACGACTTGGCCACAGGGTTGGCCCCCCATGGCCAAGTCATAGTCTATGGGCTATGACTTAGCCGCGAGGGGGTAGCCTTGTGGCCAATCCATGGGCACACCAATGGCTTGGCCACAAGGCTAGCCCCTTGCGGCCAAGTCACAGTCCACGGGTTGTGACTTGGTCACGGGGGGGCAGCCCTGTGGCCAAGTCGTGGGCACGCCCATGTCTTGGCCACATGGCTGGCCCCCCACAGCCAAGTCAAATTCATGTTTAATCATTTGTTTAACCAAATTATATCAGTTTTATAAATACACCAAGCATTTGTTTAACCAACTTAATTTCTCTTATAAAATTGTCCAACTTTTTATTTCAAACATTTTGTATTTTATAAAAATTTCATATCTTCGGGAATTCAATTTATAAATCCATTTTTACTTATGTAATATTAGAGTATCATAAGTTATAAATATTATTTTACAGATTGTTGATTATGGAATTCCTTATTGTAGTAACCACTTTATCCTGCCTCAACTATTTCTCCACTTTGATTAATATCTATTTCAATTTCTTCATATCGACATGAGTCTTGGTCACATCTCTGTGTAAGACATTAGTGACCTACCTGTGTAGATTTGGTTTTTCCTTGAAATCCATCTGATCAACATTTAATGTAATATGGTTGGCTTTGTAGTCAGTAACTGACTGAATATCACTTTTTCAGTCTCTAAAACAATCAAATTCAACACTCACTTTTGATATGGCTCCTCTTCAAAACCATAGACTCTTATCATACTAAACTTCTAAAAAAGGAACCATTCTCCCACTTGCAATTGTAGTGACCCTTTGACTAAAGGAATAACTATAATGATTACTTCATTGTGGATAATAAAGTCTAATATAGACATAAAAGAGTTTACATACTACAAAAAACCTTCACTAGTGACATGTTCTCTTACCATAGGCAGCCACCCAATGGTTGGGAGAGCAACATGTTGGTTGTTCATTCACCATCCTAGAATTAAAATAACCCAGATGTGAGTTGTTTTGATGGATTAACATATGGATCAAGTGAGACTGGTACCTGAATGACCTAGTACCCCTAAAATCTAAAAATTGTTGGTGCATTGTATTTGCCAAGAGCTTGCAAAAGTCAAACTTTATGAAGGATTGATTCTCGGGGTGTGACAAGGCTACTAGGAAACCCAAAAACAATGGTATCCATTATAAACTATAATTGAGGCTTAATACTTTTGCAATCATGGCAACAACAATTTTGGACATAGGATAAAAAAATGTAAGAGGAGTATGGAAGAGAAGTAGTAGGCATAAAATTTACTTGAAATAGATGACTCTTAATAAAATTATTGTTCTATATATGTGATATATTAACCCATTCATTTAAAGTATGTGATCCAAATCATACCTTTGGTATAACTAGCTCTTATATCATGAACACTAAGACATATTACATTGTAATATGTTATGACATATTACATTGTAATATGTTATGGCATATTACATTGTAATATGTTATGAAGAATCTTCATTAATATAGCACTCAACAAATATAAACAAACTTTGAAACATAAGCAGTATATTCACTGAAGTCCTTCCCTCAACCTCCAGAATAGATACACCGAAATATGTAACAATCACTTTGCATTGATAGAAAAATTGATAAAAGATGGACCAATATTTCATGTCAAAGCCTCATTTACAAAGTTAGAAGAAAGAATAGTTTTAAATACATTTCATAGTTTACATTTTACAGTTTGTTTTATACAAATTTACAATTTGTTTTCAATTTTAATATATGTCCATATGTATAATATATGTACATATGTTTTAATATCTATGTATATGTTATAATTCGGATAATATATGTTTTCAATTTTAATATCAGTGCATATGTTATAACATATTACACTGTAATATGTTATAGTAATAACATATTACTAAAACCTCCAAAATAGATACAGCGAAATATGTAACAGTCACTTTGCATTAATAGTGAAACTGATAAAAGACATCAATATTCATGTCAAAGCCTCATTTACAAAGCTAGAAGAAAGAACAATTTTAAATTCTACAAAATATCACGTACAACAGATAGAAATAAACCTTGAAACGTGGGGAAAATGTCCACTGCAATTATTCCCACAACTAAAATATGTTACAATACTTTGCACTGTAACAAAAATACACAAGCAATGAACATTGCATGTCAATGTCTCATTTAAAGTGATGCAGGAGCATCGCCAACGTCAAGCGAGTGTGGGGAAAGCGCCAACGCATTTTGGGCACATGATGAATTGTTAAAAAACTTTTGAAGATGGATGCACCAAACGTAAATGTAATAGTTAAGGAGAGGCGTACTTATAGATTGTAATCAGACCTTGAGTGACCCGTTCTCGTCTGAAGGACTAAGAAGGCATTTATGTTAGCTAATGTTAGTAGGTATCTTTGAATTCTCAGATTTGACAGTTTTAGGAGCATAGGGAAAACTGATATAGACACCCTCATTGTATTATTGTATGATAGTGAAGAACATTACCAAGAGAAGAGCATACAGAGCTAGAACAGAGAAACTGTGTTTGAAAAACACCCATGTACAGAGATTTGAGTTAATAGAAGAAGTCTTAATTCAGATTCATGGTGTTGTATTTGTTTCTTGTATGTGTATGCTGAATGGTATGTTCATGGTTTTATTCTTTCTGTTATACATTTGCTTTCTATGTTGTGTATGAATGATTTTAGGATTATGTTTGAAGTCTGAGAGAGAAAGAGTTAGGAAATAAGTTTCAATTGTTTCTTTGTTTGAGCGAGAGTTCCTACAAGGAGTGCAGTTGAATTGTCCTCAAGGAGTGCATTGACAAAGGGTTCATAGGTTTGTCTCTGAAAGCTCAGATAGGATATCTTTTGTGCTCATTTCCTCAAAAGTGCAGTTAGGCACAAGAGCCGTGCAAAGTGTGTGCAGGCTGAGTGAAGCTTCAGGGGTTTGTAACCTGGATGACTTGTTGATAGACTACTGCTGCAGGGAGTGCGCAGAGTCGAAAGGAGTTCAACACTTGAAAGTGTTTGAAGGTCTGCCGCAAGGAGTGCCAGCAGGAGTTTTTCTGAAAGACTTGAAGTCGTGGAAAACCTTAGAAGGGTTTGAACCTTCAAAGTCGTCGAAGGGAAGCAAGAGGTTAAGTGCCTTGAAGAATTGAAAGGAGGTCCAGTGACATCATGTTGTAGGAGGACAAGTTCCACGCAGAGAAATATTTTGTTTAAATTTCACGGAAGTTCTCAAGGGAAGAGATGGACGGTTGAAATTCTCCGTAGAGAATTTGCAAAGTCCCGCCAGCCGTCCTATCTGACAGAGAAGCAAGGGGATTATGACTGTTTCCAAAGTTTCAAGCTCAAGAGATAGTGAGCCTTCGGACCTCACTTAGATACCCGTCAGTCGTGGGATCTGACAGGAGTTGCATGGGGGTTAAACCCTCACAAATAGAGCGAATTTCCCGAAAGGCGTCGGGATATCGGGATTTCAGAATTCGGGATATCGGAAGTCTCGAGGACAGGAGATCGGGTCACTTCATAGTGAAAACCCCAAATTTTATTTGAGCCATCCTTTCATTAGGACACGTGGCGGAGATCAAGAACCCATCGGTATTTCGTCTACCGGGGTTTCGAGTTGACAGAGAAATTGTGACATCGGGGAATTGCAAGTCATGAAATCCCGAACTGAATCAGGATCGTCCGTCTATTGAGACACATGGCGGTGATAAAGAGTCCATCGGCATTTCGCATGTCGGGACTTCGGGGATCAAGAGGACAAGATGCGGAGCATTTCGGCATTTAATTTCGCGAAATCGCGAAATGATTGAGGACTGTCCATCATAGGAGGACGTGTGGTGAAAATCCTAGAGTTCCAGGAAAATCCTAATAGGAAAGTCCATGTTATTATCGGGGTTCGGCATTTCACAAATCCTGAAGATAGGAGACCCGTGCATTTCGGGAACGGAAGTTCCGAAATCGCGAAAAGGTGGAAAGCCCAAAAAAGAATAGAAGTACGGGATATCGGGATTTGGGAATTCAGAGTTTGTGTTGACATGAGGTTTTTGGCATCGAGAGTCTTGAACTCCCGATACGTGAAAACACAATGATCGTTGGATCGAGCGGGGAATCACAGTCGTTGATTTCTTTTGGTGACTGAACATCAGAGTTTCGGTAATGTGGAAATCGGGATTTCGGAGGTCGAGGGGATGAGTTGCATGACATTGTGACTCCCGAAATCACAATAAGGAGAAAGGCAAAATAGAGAGAGGAAAGGCCAAGTGTCATAATTTCAATTTTCGGGGGTCTGAGAGACAAGACACTCGGCCACAAGACTAGCGAAAATGCGAAGTCCGATCTTTCGAAATATAAGGGGAAAATTTCTCAAGGTCGTTTGTGGGTGCAGATTTCCCAAAAGGGAAATAGAAGGTCCAGTCGAGCACTTTGGGCCAGTCTGAGAGAGGAAAAGATCATGCGCGGATCCTGATCTGCGGATCTAGGAGAAGGGGGTCTACGTCATAAAGAACGATAAGAAATAACAAATTTAAATCCCAATGTCTAACTCCAATGCCATGGACTGAGATACCAATTATGATTCCTCCAAAAGCCAAGATAGCTTCCATTTTCAACAAAGAAGGGCTTAACAGTATGAAGACTCGGAAATAGAACAGAATTAACGATACCCAAGAAAACTGATAAGAGCACGACGGAAAGCTCATAGAAGAAATTCAATTTGAACCTGCATATTCATTCAAGAAAGTAAAAAATGCAATTTGAACTTGCATCTTCATTCAATAAAGTAAAAAATGCAATTTGAACTTGCATCTCCGTTTAGAAAGTCAAACGTTTCAACAATTCTTGTGATTAGTCGAATATACCTTAGATTGAGACTTTTGACTCTTAACTATATTGTACTATTCACATAGCTCATACGTGTAGGATATGAAGTTGATTCCATTGTTTTAGCTCTCTCTTAATTAGAGTAAGTAAAACCCATCTGTATTGGATAAGAGTATACCCTTTGAAAGACCCTTGTTAATGATCTATTACCCTTTGTATTTACACGAGCATTTAGTTGAAGATAATGTTATATTACCCTTTGGATAAGATACTAGTTGAAGATGGTGATCTATTACCCTTTGTATTTACACAAGCATTGGAATCACATACAAGTGTAATACATGTGTTGATACTTAGTGCCATTTCTTTCTAGTGACATCCCATGTAGTTAATAAGAGATAAGATTAATATCACAATACGTATTGTTATGGTAAATAGGTAACATGATATCACAATGTGGAACCTTAAGCTAAGTTGTTCTTGTATTACTGATATCATAGTAATGGAATGGCTCTATTCCCCTTATATTACAAGTTAAGCTATTGCCTTTAGTTCTTATTATATAGTGCCCTTTGTAGTTAGCAATCATGTTGTTTGCTTCATGACCTTATGTTATAGCTCATACACCAACCTTTAACTGTAACTGGACAAATAGGGCAGAGGTTAGTAGTATCCCTATTCAATGGACTTACTTCCTTATAGTGATCATTGTTCTTGTACCAGGATGAGATTCATAGTATGGAATGTTATGGAATTAATGGGAAGCAATATCACTGGCTACTACACAATCAGAGATTCAAACCAGTGTAATCAGTAGTTTATAATCAGATACATTACTCATATCAGGAAGTTGTACTCATAGTTAGTTTTGTACTAATTTCCATATTCAAGTAATCGCAATCAATGGTAATAAGCTAAGATAATCCACAATCAATGGTAATAAGATAAGCTAACCTATAATCAATCATGAAGGCAAAGAAGAATCTATTTGCTCAAAGAGGGAAAAAAACACAAAATTCTTCCATAGATCTATCATTCAATGAAGTATGTTGTAGGAAAATCTCCCTGCGGACAGGTAGATGACCTCTAAGAGCTTGACCTTAACTCTAAGACAGAAAATGCTTAACGTGGACACTGACTTCCTTTCAAATCTATCTAAACTAACACATGAGAAGGAAGGATAACAGAAGTACCTCTTTATCGACGTTTTTCCCTGCACGCTCCGAGTTGCGCTTTTGATCCTTTGCTCCTCGTTGAGTTCTGCAGACAAACAAGATACGACCACTTCCTACTCTATTGATATTAGCTTGAAAACATATCTATCTATCAATGATAAGTTCATGTAACATCAGACATAAACTAGAAAGAAACAGGCCAAGCGTGTCATATTAATGAGAATAACGACACCAATACTTACAATCGTAGATGCGAATGTGACAGCTTCGTCAAGTCCCCTTCGTCTAACCCTTGCTCAAAAGATATACAACCTGGATGACAGCATCTTCACTGATCACTCTCCTTTAGCTAACTGTGTGTTTCCTATGAGATCATAGGTTTCATGCTAGCAATTCTTCCCCCTTCCCACCATCATAGAGCTTGCTTATATAGGTTAAGAGGATCTTAACCTCTTGAGTTACCTTTAGAACAAGTTGAGGAACCTCCTCCTTAGATCAGGGATCTCTTGATGAAACCAAGAATTCGAATGCAACTGCCTTCTAATATTGAAAGATCCTCTCCTTATTCTCCTCAACTGGCCAACAACTGCCCCAGATTAGGAAGTTCTCCTTAAAAAGGGGCATCAGAGTGCTAGAATGCTCCCTAGGAAGCTTAAGGGGAGCGTCAGTGCTTCAAAGATGAGCAGCGCTCCTTCAGAGGGGAAAGGAAGCGTTATAACGCTCCCTAAAGCCTTATAGGGGAGCGCCAGCACTCCTAAGGCTGATTTAGGGGAGCGTTCACCCTCAAAACTCTTGATTGAA
Organism: Picea engelmannii; assembly: GCA_009831015.1. NCBI lineage: Eukaryota > Viridiplantae > Streptophyta > Pinopsida > Pinales > Pinaceae > Picea > Picea engelmannii. Next base: position 52,994 of record ML781382.1, on the reverse strand, counting down.
ATCTCTTCTCAGGTGTTAAGAGTTCTTTGATTTCAGTTGACCAGTTCTGCTTCTCCAAATCAAGTACATGAGATGTTTTAAGTGTCTCCTTAGTGTCGTCATCATAGAAATATGCTTAAACAACGTTTGCGACACTTGTGACCAACTTGCGACACTTGCAAAAGTTGTAAGGAAGATGCGACACTTACGACAATTGAGAGGAACATGCGACACTTATCCAATTGAGTAATTTTGATGTGTAATAGAATGCCCCCCAAAGTATGAAGTTAGAAGATGTGAACTGATGACTGAAATACTTTGTAGACGTTCAAGCAAGGGTATAGACTCGGAGAACCTGATGGAAGCTGCACACAAACATCCAAAAAATATCATGACATATTTCAAAACCCAAGGCAGGCATACCTATGTTTGGGTGATCAAGACTTGTGAGATATGGCCGCAATAAAATACACTGCGGATCCATAATTGTATTGATAAAAAGGTATAGCCACCGAAGATACAATGTGGATCTATACTCTGATGACTCGGACTGATCGTAGCCACGAAGAATACACAGTGGATCTACGAGATGACAAGACATAGCCACGACCAATACAAAGTGGATCTATGTAACAGTGTATGTGTTCTTTGTCCAATAGAAACTGCTTTGCAACCTGGGCAAAACATATATCAAAGCGGTCATTCAACCCAGGGTCTTCTTACCAATCCCAATATGGTACGAATCTGACCATGCGAATAGATGTCTTGATGTCGAACATGGCAGAAACCACTTGATTATCGGTCGATGATGTAAACCGTTAACAAGTGTGAGGGAGATCACCATTAATGTCAATGATTCCCAAGGTACCCTAGTACATTCCATCGAATGTGAATAGATGATCTGAGGTCGAACATTCGTGGAATCATTCGATCAGAGGTCAATGATATAAACCTATTGTCGAATGTGAGGAGGCCTGCCATTGAGGCATGCAGGTCCCAAAGTACTAACTGGTTTCTAAGTCTAATTCCTGGATAATGTGTTGAAGTCGACAGGAATAGACTCATCGAGGGAGGGCCTTGATGTATCCTCCATCAACGACACAAAACGGACGTAGAGATGTAATTGATAGATCAAAAGGTCGTGGACTGACACTGGTTTTGAGGCAAGATATTTGGGATGGATGACTCTCGAGGTGGATACTTCCGTTGAACACTGAGGCACAACAGCGAAACATGACGTGAACCAAAACTATGCTGTGGGTACTGTGACTTGTGTCAAGTGACCCAAAGGAGTGAAAGGGGCTCAAAAGATTGGCTCAGTGCAGAGGTTCAGCGGATTATGATATATGCAAATGACAAATTGTCGTGTTCAAGGGCGACTCTAAGAAGTGCTGGATGATGTTCTCAAGAGACTGCTTGGCTTGCTCCTTTGAATTTTTCCCCCATCCAGATGGATGAGTACCTCTTTTTGGTTTAATGAGCTCGAGGAGGATAACACGTGCTCGCTATAACTCACCTTTAGTAAGTTCTTCTTCTTTTGTTTAACGAAATGGAAGAAGTAAGGGTTCGGTCCCATATGGGTCTATCGATGTGTGCTTTAACGAGTCCAAAGACAGAAAAATCAAAGGTTTTTCGGGATTATAGAGTTTGGAAAAACATTTAAAAGAGAACACTCTTAGTTCATTTTTCGTACAATAGTCTAACGAGACCGAAAAAGGGTTAAACTATCTCTCGAAAGACGCCCTTTCTAACCTTTTAACGAGTGTGAAAGGAAGTAAGGTCGCTCGACAATATTTTCATATTTAGAGAGTCTGAAAAGGGTTTAAAGTAGACTCCAGGGGGGTTCCTTTTTCATATATTCATATCCGTACGGGTCCGAAAAAGAGATAAAATTTTACCCGGTTTCATTCTCATTTATTTACGAGCACGAGAAAGAACAAAGACTAAGCTCGGTATTCCCCCAGCTTGAAAGCTGGTGGCTTAGCTCCAGAATGATCATCAAAGGCTGGATACATGCCCTCCAAGCTTCGATTCATTCACCGACCCTGAGGTCATCACCAATTTCTCGAGTAGATGAGAAAAAGGAGAAGGGTGGATGAAAAGAAGGTTCAAGAGATGTGACTGTTTCATTTTTTAACAAGCTTGACACAGGAAAAGAACTATGCTCAAGGTTCTAGATTCGATCCCCAGATTGTTGTTTCATTTTTTAACAAGCATGCTACGGAGAAGAGAAACTATGCTCATGACCTCTGTTTTATTTTTTAACGAGCTTGCCACAGAGAAGAGAAACTATGCTCGTGACCTCTTCTTTGATCATGGCTTCCAAGAGGATAACGTTCTGGAAGGATACCATGTCAAGGGACAAAACTCGGTCATGGCCTCCAGGAGATCTTCACTGGATGGAAGATAATCATTCAGGGAGGGATACATGTCGAGGGTCGCGATAGGAGTAAGGATATCAGGCTCCAATAAACCTATCGACGAAATCACCAAGTCAACTACCAGATCCAAATCATCGGAAGTTGAAAACATGGGAGGCGATAGAAAATCGACATCAGGAGGGGAGATAGACTGTATATCTGTCCGAACTTCTTCACAAAGAGGAAGAAAAGAGGATTGGGGATGGTGATTATCCACAGGTAGCTTGTCAATGTGAAACATTTCCGGCATAGGAAAAGTTGGGGAAGTGTAGTGGATCGTAGTCGACAAGGAACTTGACCGTGGTTGCATCGATGAAACGTCGGGTGCCAACGGATGTTGGTCATCCGACGAGGGAGAAATGAATTGGGTAGAAACGTATGATGGTTCGGCTGGACTAAGTGGCACGGTGTCACTTAGTGCATCGAATTCCAACGGACAAGGTGCAACCCAGGGGTCATATGATCCCAAAGATTGATAAGCTGCGGTCAAAATCATATCGACAGTGGCAACGTGATGTATAGTTGGTGGAAGTGGTGTAGGGAAGGTACCCATGAGGCTAGAATCTTTCAGTAAGCCAACACCAACGCTTTCATACGTGATCTTGTGGTCTCCCAGGAAAGGAATATTGTTGGTAGAAAGAATGCGAGCATCGGGTGTGCAGAAATCCAACTGATCAACAGTGACGATTTTGCCCTAATGAGGAAATTGTACACATCGAAAGACCAATGAAGCAACAGTAGTCATAGCATAAAACCAACTCCTTCCAAGTAATAGGTTGTAATCGAGGGGAGCATCGACCACCTCGACGTCAATGGTAACAGTTTTGCCACCCAATTGGATGGGCAGGGACTGTAAAATCCCATGAGGATGAAAACCTCTCCCATCGAAGGCACGTAACATCGTTGGGGATTTATTGAGTGATGGTGATTTTAAACCTTTCCAACATGCCAAAGACATGACACAAGTCGAGGCTCCCTCATCCAGAATAGTTCGGTGGATTTGTTGATTGTGGACAACAACATCAACTTGGAAAGCAAGTTCATGGGAGAGTCGAGACGCATAATTATCCATGTTAAACATGATCTGGTTGGACGACTCAGGATCAACAGTGCCAAGAGAAGCTAAGAGCGTTTTACGTTGACTGGGGCAGTGCTGTAAAACTTCCAAGGCGGACATAGCACACGGGGCTTGGGCCAAATCTTCTACAATATTGTAATTTTGGGCAGCCCGTGAATTAGGATTGAAGGTAGATTTCCAGATGTTGCTCTTAGGAGGGCGTAAGATAGAGTCGAACCTGGGTTTCTCAATCTGGAGTGGTCCATATGGAGGATTAACCGATGGAAGACTGACGGAGGATGATGACGGATCTGGTAAAGCACCAGTACCATTAACATATTTTCCTTTATAAGGGTTACCTGGTGTGTCATATGCCTTAGAGCGAGTGGTTAAATTGATCCCATTAAACATACAAATATGCGCACTCGACGAGGCCTCATCATGAGGATTGCTAGAATTGCCCCCAGGTGAGGGGTTTTGAGCAACCATGGATTGTTGCTGTGGAAAAGGATGAGTAAGCACAGCGGGTTGCGACTTTCCTTGGAAAATTTTGGCCACTTCATCGCGATGTGGACAATATTGGGTGTAGTGATCGTCGCCACAAATGAGACATGGGAATTTCAACTTCTATTGTGTTTGCATTTTGGCAGCAGGTGTTTGATTCTTTGTTTGTTCATTATTATTTTTTGATTTATTATTCGTTTTATTCTTAACTTCGAATTGTTGTGAAGGGGCAGATTGAATTGCATTCACCTCAGAGATCTGAGTTTGAGGGGAGGTAGAGGAGGGTGTGAGCGATTGGGAAACAGGTTGAGTTTTGATGGAGCCGATAACACCATCTGCATGAGATGAGGATGATGGTTTAGATGGATCGGTATTAGTTCGAATAGCATTCGGAAGCAAATCATACAAAGTACCAGATTGGGAATAAACCAAATCTAAATACTGAGCCCGAGCGATGGCTTGTTCCTCTGTGACCGGACCACCCATAGCAACATCGCGAGTGATCGGTGGTAGCAGTGATTTCGTGAACCATTCCGCCAATAGTATGTCAGGGATGATGGCCTTGATCATCCTTCGTCTTCGTCTCCACTCATGAATATGATCATAGATATGTACGGCATTAGTTTGAAAAAGGGAGGTCAAGAGTTCAGTACTCGTTTCGTAGCGAATGGGCAGTTGAAAGTGCATGAGGAAAGACATGGCAAGGGAACTGAAATCATGAAAAGAAGCACGTGGTAGTTCAATATACCACTTTGTTGTCGAACCGGTAAGTGTTCGCTGGAAAAGACGCAAACGTACAGAATCATCCATGAGGGAGTTTGATGAACACCACAAATGGAAAGTCATAACATGGTTGTTTGGATCTTCACCAGGGTTTCCGTCAAATTTCGGAATATCAGAAGGAAGTTTAGCTGGAATGACTGGCCAAACCAGTGAATGAGAAATAGGATCATTAGTTAACCGAGATAAGTCTGGGAGATCCAGAGTCGCAAGGAAAGGTAGTTGTCGGTTAATTTGTGAATGATATTGGTGCGGCATAGGAACACCAGTAGGACCATAAGCTGGGTTAGATGGATAGTTGTAACCAGTGGGTCCTCCTACATACGGTTGTTGCTGGCCAGGATAATAAGGATTCGATGATGAATGAGGAACGTTGGCATGACCCGGTGGGTTTTGAGCATTGTAGGCCAGGTGATTTTCTTGCCCCCGAGGAGGATAGACATTTTTCCCTTGAGGATGGTGAGGAGTATATCTCGGAGGTGGATACACATTGGACCCATGAGGAGGATAAGACTGTGGTCCCGGAGTACTCCAGGTGGTGTTTTGGATGCCACCCGGATAAGATTGTGGGTAAGATGTCCCAGAAGGACCAGGATTGGGTACCCCTCCTAATGGGTTATTATAAGAGTGCCCCCCAATGTGGGGTTGAGTAAAAGTGCCCCCTGAAGACACTCTCCAGGGTTGTGAAGGGTTTCCAACCAACGGGTTTTTCCCCCCTGCCGGTGGTGGATTTACGACCGGAGTATGACTGGCAGACGGAGGTTGCCCTCTAGGAGGAGGATGAACAGGGGGCTATCCCCCGGGAGGGGTAGGCCCGCCATGGAACGGTAGTCCTCCAGGAGGAAAAGGTGTGTTGGATGGCGGTTTCCCTCCAACCGGTTGTGTTTGGCCAGCAGGGATCTGTATTCTCGGATGAGTAGACGTGATGGGTCCATCATTAGGACGAACTTGTACTGGTGTAGAAGTAGGGTTAACAACCCGATCGACTGGGTGACTCATGGTTTGACTGGATAGTCCTATTTCACTAGGAGGGTTATCAGGATGGAACGGTTGTCGAAAGGATTCGAAATGTTCATAGAGATCGCGTCCTGATGAAGTCCTCCAAATAGAACGAGCAGGTGTAGGATTGGTATTTACTGCGGTGCTAGGACGAATAGGAGTCCTATATTCCTCACCAAATATGGGTTGTGTGGATCCCATATATGTTTCGGTAAAAATCCTCTCTGGTAATCGAGGGACTTCTTCATCTATGACGTTCCCAAGGGAGTCTAAAAGAAGTAAAAGTTATTCGAGAGGGGTTACCAAAGTGGGATTCGCAATCGTAACAAAAGCGTCTTCCGGGTTATCTAACGGAGGAGCAATAGCACTTTCAGCGTCAGATGGATTTTCTACCTCTCTATGGTGGTCATCTTCGGGAGGGTTAGGAGGTAAGGGTTGATAGCCTTCTGGAGGCAGCCCTTGCATCCTACGTGATTGGCGAATACCTTGATTGTCTACAGGCTCAATTGTGGAGAAAGGCAGAATGCACTGAAAATCTAGGGCCAACTAACGAAAAGAAACAGCACATGCTAACAAAATCTAGGAATTACAACCAAGCAAACAGGACCTTCTTTTGATGACCGTACTAGTTGGTGATGAAATCCAACATCGCGTGATCAAGTCCAGAAGGGGCGGGGATAGGGTGGAACAGTTACAATGGCGACCTGCTTAACGGACTTACGCCTTGGTGCAAGCTTCCACGCAGTAATTGTGGATTTACCCTCCAAGGAGCCCGAGTGAGTTTGACCAATGTCTTCTCCGGGTACAGTGAGACTTCCCATTACCGTCACCTTGTGTAAGACCCTAAATATTATGGCCACTAAGGTTACCAATTCACAGTTAGCCCCTGGGCGGGAACAGTCGACAGTCCGATCAAAACGTACGGGCGAGGTATCGAGCCCGAAATCAACTAAAAGGATTCCACGCAGTAATTGTGGATTTACCTCAAAGTGATCCCCATAATACGATTTGACCACCACAATCAGTTAAACCACGGAGGGTTAGTCCCCGTAGCTCACCCGAATGCGACCTCGTGCGTAACCCCTGTGTGAGAGGGGGATCCCAAGCAGACTTATAGGATAACTAGATTTGATTCTCCCTAACTCAGGATGCTAATGTTTGTTTTGGAAACTTTGGAGAGTTATGCTCACAGCCTAATCCAAAGTACTAATCCTATTCTACTGTTGGTGGAGGATCCTAGAAAAGAAAAAGTTCTAGATAATTTTTAATTAGCATTGATTTTTTTATGGTTGTTCTTTACGCAAAAGGGGTGCATGGAAGTGAAACAAATGGAATTATGACTCAGACCCAAAGAATGCATCGAACATGATAAGCAGTCATTTCCTTTCGATGAACATCTATCTAAGGGGGAGAGAGAGTTCTTTTCACTTAACAAGCACGAATACGGAGTGTCCTCAAACAATTCTTTTTCTCAATCAAATCTTGATGTGATGCTAAAACTTTTGAGATATCTTCTAATATGCACAATCAACTATGGATATGCTTTTTCATTGTTTGTATATGAGTAAAGATCAATTCAACACAATGCTCTTCTTGCTAATTATCTTTTGTATGAATGAAAATCAAACTAGCACAAGCAAAAGTCATACAAACAATACACCCTTTCATTGCAATTAAAACGAAAAGCGAAAGAAAAGAAACAATCAAAGAGAAATCAAATTTCACACCCAAAAGAAAAAATTGAAGAACAATGATCTTGACTAAAACCAAATGAACAGATATGTAGACCTTTGATGACCTTCACCAGCGTTCTTACTCAGTTAATCAAAGAGAAAGACAATGCATGGGTTTTGAATTCCAATCAACAGAAAAACTCAATAACAATAGTGAAGAAGGTTACAAAATCCAAATAGTAAGATGTTCGTTCTTCAAAAAGACAGATGCTAAGGCTGGAAGAGAAGAAGCATTGACTCACTAGGTTACTCAGCAAGAGAGACACAGAGGAAAACCCTGAAAAATGCAGTTTTGCAAGGTTTGTTGGCCAAAAAGAAGCTGGCGCTCTATTGCCAAAGGAAAGGAGCATTATAGCACTCTGTGCAAAGCTATTAGGGAGCGTTGGCGCTCTATTAGCACTGGGACAGGGGCGCCAGGTTCAAAAAACTCCCAGAAATGTCAAAAAATTCAAAAAATTGCAAATCAATTTCGACAACTATGCTGAGTATGATGGGGTAAGGAGCCAATCAGCTCATGAAACCAATCAAAAGAGGAGTGAACCAGGTCTAGAAAAATCAAGGGGTAAAACTAGGTCAATGAGGAGAAATCAAAACAAGAAGTTTCGATTTGAGGCTATCTCCCCAGCGGAGTCGCCAGTTTCTGTTGTAGGAAAATCTCCCTGCGGATAGGTAGATGACCTCTAAGAGCTTGACCTTAACTCTAAGACAGAAAATGATTAATGTGGACACTGAATTCCTTTCAAATCTATCTAAACTAACACATGAGAAGGAAGGATAACAAAAGTACCTCTTTATCGACGTTTGTCGCTGCACGCTCCGAGTTGCGCTTTTGATCCTTTGCTCCTCGTTGAGTTCTGCATACAAACAAGATATGACCACTTCCTACTCTATTGATATTAGCTTGAAAATAGATCTATCTATCAATGATAAGTTCATGTAACATCAGACATAAACTAGAAAGAAACAGGCCAAGTGTGTCATATTAATGAGAAAAACGACAGCAGTACTTACAATCGTAGATGCGAATGCGACAGCTTCGTCAAGTCCCCTTCGTCTAACCCTTGCTCAAAATCTCTACAACCTGGATGACAGCAACTTCACTGATCACTCTCCTTTGGCTGACTATGTGTTTCCTATGAGATCATAGGTTTCATGCTAGCAATTCTTTCCCCTTCCCACCATCATAGAGCTTGCTTATATAGGTTAAGAGGAGCTTAACCTCTTGAGTTACCTTTAGAACAAGTTGAGGAACCTCCTCCTTAGATCAGGGATATCCTGATGAAACCAAGAATTCGAATGCAACTTCCTTCTAATCTTGAAAGATCCTCTCCTTATTCTCCTCAACAGGCCAACAACTGCCCCAGATTAGGAAGCGCTCCTTAAAAAGGGGCATCAGAGCGCTAGAATTCTCCCTAGGAAGCTTAAGGGGAGCGCCAGCACTTCAAAGATGAGAAGCGCTCCTTCAGAGGGGCAAGGAAGCGTTATAACACTCCCTAAAGCCTTATAGGGGAGCGCCAGCACTCCTAAGGCTGATTTAGGGGAGCGTTCACCCTCAAAACTCTTGATTGAAAGCTCTTCTCAGGTGTTAAGAGTTCTTTGACTTCAGCTGACTAGTTCTGCTTCTCCAAATCAAGTACATGAGATGTTTTAAGTGTCTCCTTAGTTTCGTCATCATAGAAGTATGCTTAAACAACATTTGCGACACTTGTGACCAACTTGCGACACTTGCGAAAGTTGTAAGGAAGATGCGACACTTATGACAATTGAGAGGAGCATGCAACACTTATCCAGTTGAGTAATTTTGATGTGTAACAAAGTCGTCACAATCACATCACATATTCAAAAGATATATATGGCAACAATGTGGCAGAACATGTTGACATAGAATAAGAGTTAGTCAACTTCTTTCAGGATCAACTCACTAAACTAGCAACAAAGTGAAGGTCAACTATTCAAAAAATTACTCAACATGGTCCCATTCTGTTGGGGTAAGACTAAGATGATGGTCCCATTGGTTTTGGGAAGAAAGATACGTTGCATGGTGCTGCTCCACTATAGGAACAAACCCTGATGTTGTTGATGAACAACCATACTCTAGTTGATGAACGAACCCTGCTTATGAACTTGGGGTGTAGTTTACATGGGAATCCTAATAGTGCAGTTTCATTTGATAAGAGATATTTGGCTTGGTTTGTCTGGTCTTTTTCTAATGGGTTTCTTAGCCTTGATGGTCCTAGCAGAGTTCCGAATACCCATATTGTTAGCCGCACAGGCCACCAGGATGTTTGAAGAAGAGTTGTGACAAGACCATCTGGATGAGTTGATGGCATTAGACAATCATTAGACAAGCTCATGATGCCCACTCAAGCTTGAAATTGTCTTAGCATTTTAATCATTTTCAACAGTCCTTGAGCACATGCCATTTGGTATGGGGATCCATGAGTTGACAAGCACCTCATTTGGGAAATCCTGAGCAAAGTCCCCAACTTTATAATAATGCATGTCCTCTTCTGCAATCTGGGTATTTTCCTGTAGAAAATTTGTATCAAATAATTCCTAAATCAAATCTAGGTACATTACAGGTTAAGTTGTTGCCTTGTTATTTTTATGGCAAGGAAATGGACCTTGGGGATCTTGACCTAAATTCCATTTCTTATTCCTATTAGAAATAAGACTTGAATTCAATCATTGAGAAATAGGCTCAGCTTCTGAAGGACTCACTGGTTCATAATAAAATTCTTAGCAACCCAACAACAAAAATAAAAGCTATACCCTATATTCCTTCTAAAAGAATTAAATCCTCTTCCTCTGCTCAACCTAAGAAAACTAAAGAAAAAGAAAAAGAGGTTGGCAAAGCAACGCAAAAATTCTTAAATATATGGGAGATTTTTTGGTTAACTCAGGTTGCCTTACCTTGATTAAAGATAAGTTCCTACCCAACCCCCCACATTCCTCATGAAGGTCATATCTTGGAATATCAAAGGCTTTAATGGTAAAACCAAGCATGGTCTTCTCAGTCAAAAAAATCTCCAATAAAATTCCCTTATAGTAATGATACAAGAAACTAAATGCCTCCAAGTCCTTCTTCAAACCATTTCCTCTTGCATCTAGCAAGGACCCCAAGATATGTCCTTATATGCACACAAAGTAGCAGGAGGCCTTGCCCTTATCTAGAACCCTGCTAAAATAAATTTTTCCAACTTCTTTACCACCAAACGCTTCCTCACATCTCCCTTCCAGCTTGTATGGTCCTATCAAACTCGCTTTCTCACTAATTTTTATGGCCCCAACTCTATCCCTGACAAGCTTCATTTTCTTGACTCCATTCAACACCTGCAACCCCATCATCAGTAATGATCATTGGCTTATTGGTGGATACTTCAACATAATTACCTCTATGAATGAAAATAAAGGAGGCATAAGAAGACTCGAACATGACTCCCAATCCTTTCTTGACACCATACAATCCCTCAACCATCAATGACATTCACACCTAGAACAATTGTAGAAGAGACCAAAACCAGGTGGCTTCAAGACTCGGTCACTTGGGACACATGGGCCTTAGTATAAGACTCCCACCTTCACTCCAATTTTATCCCAGATCTAAATAGAACCTTCCTCACCTTCATCTCGAAGGAAGACAAGGTGGAAAAAACCAACAAATTTCGCCTAATTTCCCTCTGTAACATGGTCTATAGAATCATCACTAAAGTCATCTATGTGGAGGGTAGGAAAATCTTGGATTGGGTTATCCTTTCCACATGGTTGAATCCACTCTCTAAAAATTTCCAAAACCATCGGTATGCTCTTAAAATTGGATATGTCTAAATACCTCGATAAAATGATTACTTCCCCTTACCTTCTATTCTTACTTTTCAATCCTGATCAACTACTCCCCTTCTACTTTCTCCCCCTCCAACGGTGTCAGGCAGAGCAATCTCCTCTCGACATTCATCTTCATCATGATGGATGAACGTCCTAGTAGAACCATCAAAATGAATGTGTTAGAAAATAAAATGAAGTCTTGCGTGTTTACAATGTGGAGCATCCCATCTCCCATCAACAATTTGTTGATGACAATATGCTCATGGCTCATTTTACAGCCAGAGAAGTCAAGGCTAAGTCTCATTTTTTTTTCTTTCACACTATCTCTGTTGTACAGGCTCACATCTACAAGATCCTTGGATTCCAAATGAGCTCTCTTCCATCAAAATATATCATTTCCTTCTCATTGAAAACAAACGATGAAATTCACCATGGGATGACCTCCTCTCCCGAATGAACAAGAAATTGTCTAATTGATCCTTCAGAATTATCAATGCATCGTGACAACTGGTCCTTCTCAAGTATATCCTTCAATCCATGCCTCTTTACTTTTTTTAATCTATGGTTTCTCCCAAAGCGATCCTGAAAGTTGTCTGAAACCTCCAAAGATCCTTTGTGTGGGGTGGAACTTGCAAAGAAAAGAAATGGGATTTAGTCACTTGGACACGCTCAGTATCCCTAACCTCAAATGAGGACTCATTATCAAAAATCCAAATATCCCCAGCTCATTCTGTGGAGATAAAACATGGTGGCATTGACTGACATCAAATAATACTCTATGGGCCCTCCTTTGGTGCAATAAGTATTACCCTCTCATAGAGCCTCAGGACCTGATCACACTTTTAGGAAATTTTTCAAGCTCCTTAATATGGAACAATGTCTGGAAAAAGAAAGACATTATCCACACTCATTTTTTTTGGGAAGTCGAGGATGGAACCAATGCTTTATTTTCGGATGAAACATGGCAATAACTTCCTCCTTTCCACCACAATATGGAAATTCTTTCGAATGGACGTGAGTAGAATTTTCAACTTCTTCTTCTATCTGGCCCCGACCATGGATTTATGTTGCATATTATGTTGGATCATGTTGTCATTGATGCCAATGGTTTGATTGATTGATGTCATTTATTGATGTCAAGTGATTGATTGATGTCAAAGGATTGATTGATTGATGATTTATGTAATATAATATGTATTGTCAATGAGTTGTCATTGA
>ML781382.1:11647-39167 GCA_009831015.1 Picea engelmannii | reverse complement strand
CATTGCTTATTTACTCTGCAGTTATTGGATAATAATGCTTCATTGATATAGCACTTGGATTATATGGTTAAAAGGGATTAAATTGCTCTATTACTGATTCACCCCCCCTCTCAGTAATCCAACATCTTAGCTAGCAAATGTTTGACTAGATGTAATTTGGCATTGTATCATAAAGTAATGATGTCATCGATTTAAAATTTAATTAGATGGCAGATTTCTTCCATCCAACCAAACATGGTGTAAAGTTAAACGTTGATTTTCATGGACTGTGCTCCATACCGTTGGATGCATGAAATTTGATTACCCATATAAACAACCTCTACTCCGTTACCAGACTTTGAATCATGTACTCTTCATATATTATGTGTTTCCATGATAGTAAGTGCTTATCATGTTGTGACTTTGCCTTGCCACTTGTACTTTTGGAGGATTTCATCAACTTTATGTCCTAATATGTGCTCATCTAAATATTGTTTCCATTTTTTGTGGATTTACCAAGGTTATTTGTGATAATAGTAAGAAACCAAAATATATTTGAAATGGGCATGGGTAGTGGAGTTATGCATCACCCTATTATAATTGTGTCTAACGTAAAGAACAATTCTATTAATTTTGTCTTATTTGTTTTTCTTTCTTCATAATTTTTGTTAATCAATGTTGGAGATATTAACTCGTACTTGTCTTGTGCTTAAATTTTCATGAATTTCCAAAGGATAGATATTGAGGAGAAATGTCGAGATGGGAGTCTCCAAACATTCATCGCAAACGCTCTAGGCTCTCCCAAGAAGGAAGAAGAGGAACCCCTTCTTCGACTAAGACTTCAAGTGACCAACGACAATCTCGTCAAAGGAGATTATCAAATGAGTTCGTGAATAAATCAATTCCAGAATGTGCTAAAGCAAGTGCTATGGATACAAACTTCTTAGATAGGTTACACATTGATACTCCTACACCTGAGAATGTAGGGAATAACTCAGGATAAGAGAATGTTTTCTTTAATTTTCTTTAATTTTGTTTATTTTTGTTGTATTTTTGTGTATTTAAATTTATGTCAAGTTAAATGTTGTAATTAATTTCAAATGTGTGTGTAGACAATGATTTTAGAGCGAGGGAAAACAATGAAAGAGAGAGTGGGTGTCAGGAAGATTCTTATGTTGGTGCAGATGGTGAAGGTGGATTTAGGAGGCAGTGTTATCAAGAAACAAAAGATTACACGCCTATGTCCACCTATCCTTTGGATGTTGGTGATGGACTTCCCTGTGAAGGGATTACTGAAGCAATGACCCTTGAGTGATGCTCAGGTGTTAAAAGTAAGTTGGAAAATGATTTGAAGATATTGGATCTCCCTCAGGAGAGTAAACAAATCTTGCAGCTTGTTTTTCATTCATTGCAAAAATTTATGGACGTGTATCAAAAGATGGGGCCAACCACTGACAGTCGTATCGATTTAATGAGGCAGCGAAAGTCATAGGTGATGGGCCCTGATAAATGGGACGCAATAAAAAATAAAATTTCAAAAGCAAATGTAATTCGATGTTCAATTTCAAAGATGGGCCAAAGCGAAAGATGTTGAAGGTGCAATATTTTATGCACCCCGACATTGCAGGACATCTGTATAACATATTTTTGGCAGAATATGGGAAATTTATGTGGAACAATGAGGTTCCACATTATTATGAAAGACACTTTTATGCATATTTTTTCATGGACATGCACCCTGATTATACTAGTCTACCATCTGATTATTATGGGGTTGGTAAAGGACGAACATATGATTGAAAAGGGGCATATCGAAATGCAACATTGTAGAGGCCTCCATGACCTTTAGTATCTCACCCAAAATGGGCATTTTCTTCACATTCAGAGTTGAGAGCTTCATCATAGGTTGGAAAAGATGCTAGGAATGCAATCAGGGAAAATTTGGAATCGATTTTTTATGGTGTTGATGTTGGTTTGAACCACCAGCAAGCGGAAGCCAATTCTCGGGCCATATTTGTTTATAAAATAGATGCGGAGTTAGATATCATAAAAGTAGAAGATCTTAAGGATTGTTGTAACCTAGGTCTACACCCCTGCCTCTCCTCTCTCTTTCCCCTATTCCTTCATCAATTTTTCACATTCTAGTTGGTCAAGCCAGCTTCCCATTTTTTGAGTGACTGGGTTCTCATTCGTTTCTTTCCTGTATGATTCTTTGCACATTTATGTTTCTGTTTTTCCTGAAAGGATAAAATACATGTCAAATTTGGTTCAGAATGCTTGTCATCATGTTTGATTGAGATCACAACAGGTCGACCAAGCCTTTTTATATGCATAGGAAATGCCCATGGACAAACACAACATCTTAGAATGGTCAATTTCGAGCCAGGATTGTAAAAATGAACAGGGTAATTTTCAACGGTAAAGATCCACCAGGCTGATCAGATCAACGGATCTCGTCCATTTGGGGGTGAAAAATCACGTGGATTCTAACATCAAGAATTATCCGAAGTCCCAAACTCCTGAATTATTTAACGTGGCTAAAGCTCGAGTTAATTAGTGATAAGCACCAGCTAATCACTTAGCGATATCATCACTTCAAGAGACTTTCATACTTTATATCTCAAAACTCCCGAAGTGTCGAAGTGTCGAAGAGCTAAACTACCCAAAGTGTTGAAGTCCCAAGGATCAAGAATCACCCAAAGTCCTGGAGAGTCGAACTAGTCGAAGAGCCGAAGAGTCGAACTAGCCAAAGAGCCGAAGACCCAAAATTCCGAAAACCCAAAGTGAATCTGGATCGTCCATCAGCAAGGACACACAACATTCAGAGATTTTTCTCCGAGAGATTTTCATGCTTCACATTTGAAACTCTCGAAGCCCGAAGTGCTAAAGCAAATATGGACCATTCATTGGTCACGACACGTGGCGACAGATCATTCACTTCGAAGATTTTTGCATCAGTAATGACACGTGGCACTCATTCCAGGTCATTTGTTTGTGAATTTCACCCATTTCCATGTGACACGTGTCACCCTTATTTCCATGACACATCATCATCTATGACATCATATGACGTCAGTCCACAACGTCACTTCGGTAATTTTCCTCCAGGAGATTTTCATGCCCAACATTTGAAACTTCTGAAACCCATATTTTCGAAAAAAATGTGGACCGCTCATTGGTCATGATGCATGGCAACAGATCATTCACTTCAGAGATTTTTCTCCAGGATATTTTCATGTTTCACATTCAAAACACCCAAAGCCTGAATTTTGAAGTGAATCTAGACCATTGATCTCAAGTCAACAAGAACCGCCAATCCTTGCAGCAGGAAAATATCACCCAGATCACAGATCGTAATCAGATTGACGACCACACTCCATTGCGGGGACGTAAACTTCCCGAACGTTAATTTTCTAGAGTGTTCTTGCAACTGGAACCATGGTATTGTTGGAAGGGTATGTGGCATCTTGTGGGAAATTGTGGGCCCAAAAGCGGTGTGGACCCAAACCACCCTCAACAACTCTCGCAATCACGTGCTTAATGACATCAGGTCACCGTGTCACCTCCACATCACTTTCACTCCTCTCATCGTGCGCCATCTGATTCTACATCCACGTTGTCCACCTCCACGTGACATGTCTTCCTATTGGATGCACACCACCACGTATTCCTGTTCACAACCAGTTCATCACAGTGAAAGTGAGGAGAAGGGTCACTTACAGTCAAGATAAAGTACGCTTAGCTTCTGAAAGCTCAGACACGGACATAAAGTTAAGTCTCAGTCACAGGTCGATGTAGATTGGTTCCAGAACACTTCAGCAAACTCCTCTCTTCCTCAAGTAGAGATCTTCTCATGCAGCTAGTTGTCTCCAGTGGCCTCCGATAGCTTGCAGGCATTCCATTACTCAACACAAAGCCCTGCTCTGTCACTCTGAAGCGTATTTTATGCCAATCCAGTTCCTCCATCACATGCATGAGTTTTTGTCTTAGAGACAGTAGTAGTTTTTAGTTGATTAATTCCAGCATTTCTTAGATTAGATACAAGAGTGGTCTTTTGTGTGTGATAATAACCACTCTTGTTGATTAAGTTCGGTGTCTTAGTGAAGTTAATAATTTGTTCTACAAACAGTTACCTAAATTTAGGTCTCATTCCCCTAAGGACGAGAGCCTCTAAAACTCTTTCAAATAGTTAGTTTTTGGATATTGTAAGGGTCGGATTTTTGGGGAAAGGATATAAATACATCAGACTAGTTATACCCGTTCTATGCATTGATTAAATCTCTCCACTTGGTGAACATACTCTTGACGACAATGTTTCATTCAAATCTTCAAGTGTTTTTATTCTTATATTGATTACAGTTTTTTATTTGTGCAACGTACATTTCATTTCCTTTCATCCATTGTATAACTTGTTTGTACTTATATGAAACTTGTCAAACAGCTAATGCTTTGGTGAATATTTGTTTTATTTGCAACCTGTGGGAGTAAATTTCTTTTTTATACATGCTTAATGTCTTGAAATAATATTTTAAGTATTGAACTTCTTGCAGCAGATTATTCATTGAGTAGTCTGTTGTTTCCCCTTGTTTTATATTATTCCACTGGTCTGTCATTAGTGTGCCACTGGCCAAGGAGGACCCTCATCCATATCATTCTACCAACCCAACCTTGATTTTTGTCTTGATAGAATAACCTCTGACCAACCAACAAAAAATTAAAAGAAACAATCATTCTAAATTGATAGGTGGCATAGCTTTTCCCTTTAGTAGTCAGGTGCAGACTTTAGGACCAACATCTTCTGGCGTCGTTGTCGAGGAACGGAGTAACGAGATATATTTCCCTAAGAGAATGAAAAATTATCAGCTCTGACCTTTCATGGTGAACAAATATTAGACAAAGACAGAATGCCATATTTCACCTGGCGACTTCACTAAGTAAAATTTAAAGAAGAAATATTGGCGCCCAGAAAGGGATTCAACATATCCAAATCTGAAAACAACAAAGCAAAGAAGGCTCATTCTAACCCTGAGAATAACACATTAGTCTCTGAGCCAGAAAGGCAGCTAAGAAAATCCATTGTAGCTCAGAGATATACTTCCCCCCTCAAGGGTAAAGCTGCACACAAAGAGCCTGCATCTAATCACAATCACAAGCAACTTGAATTTGATAGCCCTAAGAATCATAATTCCAAAGGAGCTCAGACATATTCAACACCTTATTCCACTTCAGCATATATTCATGCATTTATTCCTGCATCTACCTCTGTATCTCCCATAAATATTCAGATTCGTATTATTCATGCCATGGTCGTTAACATAACAGATGTCATAATTGTTGCCAGATATGCACCCCTAGTTATGCATGTAGGCTTGCATGCCTTCCTAACCACATATTACATGAAATATTTACCAAGATATAATGGGGAAGGTGAAGTAATTATTGAGGAGCATCTGGTATACTTTTACACCTTTCCAAACAACTTTAACATTGATTATGTAGATGTGTGGATGAGGTTGTTTGTACAGAGTCTAGATGGGGAAGTAAGAAAATGGTTCAGAGGCCATCCCCCAGCCTCCATTGCAGATATTGAGGCGTTAGATGAAACTTTCATAAAGCAATGGGGAGATAGGAGAGATTATCTCTACTACATCACTGAGTTTGGGGCCCTAAAGAGAAAGAATGGTGAATCTATTTCAGATTTCACCAAGAGATTCAATAAGATGTATGGTAGAATCCAAGATGATATCAAACAAACTGAATCCTCTGCCAATATCACCTATGCCAATTCATTTGATGCATATTTATCCCTCCTCCTAAGAGAGAGAAGACCAACCACACTATTTTCCATGCAGGAAGCAGCCATTGAAGTTGAATCTAATATTTTGGCATCAGACGGACTAAAGACTAGATGTGAGAAAGAGAAGAAAAAATAGAGAGAGGATACCCCTACCTCCTCTAACTCAGCCACATATGATCCCAAACTTGAGGAAATGACCAAAATCTTGAAGGATCTGACTTCTGAAATAGCTAAGCTAAAATGGGAATCCAAACAGCCAAACAAAACTTTTCAAGGGGGTGGAAATAGAAATCAAAATCATTTCAGGAGGCCTAATGATGCCCCTCCAATAATGCAAAGAGAAAGAAGAAATGATGATGATCAAAGGGTAGTACCTCATTTCCAAAACAATCAGATTGAGGAGATGGATGCAGACAATAATGTTGTGGATGATACTATTGTTATTTTCAATGAAACAAATTATTATACCATCCATTTAACACAGCAAGAATATGAGGTAGCACAACTGTCAAATCAGTTTGATGATCAGATAGAGGAAGAGGGAATTATTCGAATCCAACCCAAAAAGAAATATAATTTGAGGATAAGGGCAGGAGTTTCCAAGGCTACTACCTCTAATCAAAGCAAACAAGTTGAAGCTCTCCCCAAGCCAAGTCCAAATAAAGGTATGTCATCTAAAACTCAACAACTTCCTCTATCAAAACCTGCAGTCCCTGAAATAAAAGAATCTAATAGGTCACCAACCTCTTTCAGCCTAGAACATGAGTTGAGCAAGATCAATATCCATGTGCCTCTGACAGAATTGTTAAAAAACGAACCTTTCAAAAAATCCATCATGAAAGTTTTGAAACCAACTCCTTCTCATGTATCTTCCAATGTCATTAGTCTGTAGGATGAAAACCCAACCATTACCGTGGGCCCACACATTGAAGATGGATCTGGTTCCTCTCCTTCTTTCTATATATATTTGAATTTCCATAATAATATCCTGCATAACTGTCTTATGGACTCAGGAGCCTCTCATAATGTCATGCCCAAAGTTGTTAAGGAAGAACTAGGTCTGGAGATTACGAAGCCTTACCAAGACGTGTACTCCTTTGATTCTAAGGAAGTAAAATGTATGGGATTGATAAAGGATATGGTGGTTTCTCTAGCATAATTACCCATGAAGAGTGTAGTGATGGACATTGTGGTAGCAAACATTCCCCCAGAGTTTGGCATGTTTTTATCTAGAAGGTGGGCTAAGAAGGTTGGAAGATCATTACAAATGGGCCTCACTTATTCCACCATTCCAGTGTTTGGAGGTGAACATAGGAGGCTATACAGAGAGGTAAGGTTAGCCTGCATTTTCAGTGACCATCAGAACCCAAGCAATCACCTGATTTATGTTGTCGAGGATGATATTGTCTCATTTGTCTTCCACCTAAACGATGATGAACCTGAAATATCAATTAGCCAATGCAACGATCATCCACTAACAAGTCAACAAAATAGAGTATGGAAGATGTATTTCGATGGTTCTTCAACAAAATAAGGATATGGTGTAGGTATTCTCCTCATTTCCCCTTCAGAAGAAGTAGTAACCCTCTCTTATAAGCTGGAGTTTGAAACTACTAATAATATAGCTGAATATGAAGCTCAGGTATTGGGATTGAGGGTTGCCAAAGTAATGGTCATTGATTGTGTAGCATTTTTTGGTGATTCTGAGTTAATCATCAATCAAGTAAGGAACATATATCAAGCTAAGAAATAGAGGCTCAAGAAATACAGAAACAAGGTATGGGATCTGATTGATAATGTATTTCTAGCATTCAACATTTCTTTCATTCCCAAAGAACAGAATCATAAGGTAGATTCATTGGCCTTGGATGACGACACTTTCAGGCTTCCCATTGGCCCAAATATCAAATATCAATTGGATATAAGACATAGAACAACCATACCAGACAACGTAAAACACTGGCAAGTCTTTAGTGATAATTTAGAGCTGCAGAGATTTCTACACACCATTGATGAATTCTCCAATATCTTAATTGACCAAGAAAGTCAAGAAGGTGAAGATGAGAAATTAGAAGATCAGTGGGAATCTCATCTGCTGAAGACAGTGGTTGGTCATGATATTTTGGAGCTGAAAACCAACCACATTTCAAGACGACTAGTGCCATTGGAAAGGTTGTTTGATAGTAATGATGTTTACAAAGGGGTTGTCATGAAAAATCAAGAAGAAGAGGTGATAGATTCCAATATTGGGACCACTGAGAATCCTAATATCATCAAGTTGTCCAAAGCATTAGTTGTAGAAAAAAAAGACAGGTATGTCAATCTCATTAAAAAAATTGTTGATATTTTTGCATGGTCCTATGAAGGTTTGAAGACATTTGACACTGACATCATCCAACATAAGATCCCCCTAAAGGTTGTCTCCAAGCCATTCAAACAAAAGATTCGACAGTTTAATCCCATGTTAATGATCTAGATTTTATTAGCAGAATGAAATGACTACAGATTATTAACAGGTGCTTAACAAAAAATAACATAGATACCGTAAAACTGGTTTTCTATTCAATAAGGAAATAAGTTGAAACTGTAAAATGCAGCGGAAAGAAGCTTGTTGGAATGGTGGCGGCTTATCTCTGAGAAGAGATGTGATGGATGCACTCATTCGAAAAAATATGATTACAATGAGGCTCTGAATGCCTTTTTACAATAAACAGGAATGTAAAAAACCCTAGACATCCAAAAACCAAACCCTAGGAGATGAAGCACCAAAAGCCATGTGGGCCCTGTTTGGGTAAGTTAGTACATCAACTTCCCAGGGTCGTAACTTTTGCATACGATCTTCATTTTAGGCGCATGATATCTCGTTGGAAAGGTATTGTCAAGGAGATTCATTTTGAGGAAGATATTAAAGGTATCTCCCTTATGGAAAACCCGTTTTCCCAAAAAAACGTCGTTTATGGCCTCAAAACGGCTCCGGAAGTGAAAACTACTAAAAATAGTAAATTACCAAAATTGACAGAAAGTTTTTTTTAGCCACTTGGAAAAGGTGGGTGGCCACCGATATCCACCTGGATCAATCCTCCCTCCTTAGGAAGCAATGGTCTCCATTGCATTGAGTTCCCCCATTAGATGATGAATTTTTTGCTTAATTTGGCACCGGGTGAGCAACTTGCCTTGGTGCAGGAGTTGCCCTACTTTGACGACTCGATAAAGATGGATCATTTGTTGTCAAGTGCCCTCGATCTGTGTGTCCACAATATGATCACAGGATGCCTATTGTATGTAGTCGTGGTTGAGCTATGTTGGTGACAGTTGTTATGGTACTTTTGAGGTGTCCAATAATGGTGGGAAATAAGGGCGAAGGAGATCCACGTTGAACACTAGGTGCAGGCCAAGGAAAGGAGGAATGTTGTGCTCAAAATCATTATCCCCGTGGCCTTGGTGATGGTGTACGGCCCATAACGAAGTGAGAAAAGCTTTCGATGGGGTCATGTAAGGCGTTTTTTTCTGCAAGTGCAACCAAACTTTGTCGCCAACCTGAAACTTATGTGGCACCCGATGTTGATCATGGAACTGCTTGTACTTGTCATTGGAATTTTGTAGGATATCCTAAACCTATTGGTGGATGTGTTGGATCCACTCAATGAACCGGGTGGCTTTTTCAGCTTCAGTTGGAGTAGGAGATGAGTCGGTTGAGGTGACCGCAAGGGGAAGTGCAACATCTATGGGACCCAATGGTTGGAATCCCAACCCCACCTGAAAGGGGTTGTGGTCGGTTATGCTATGCAGGGCTCAGTTGTAGCTATGATGGACATATATAAGTCTCTCATCCCATGTGCGAGTGTGCTTGGAATTATACATGTGAAGGATATGCACAATCATTCAATTTACGACCTCGATTTGGCCATCTGTCTGGGGGTGGAAGGTTATGGACTTGGTGAGCTTGGTGTCCAGCAGTGAACAGAGGCTCAACCAGAATGTGCTGAGAAATTGACTGTCGCGATCTGAGACAATGGTTTGTGGGAGTCCAAAATGTACCCAGAATCGTTGAAAGAAGAGATTGGTAGTGGCCTCTGCTGTGATGCTCTTATTGCAGGCAACCAGAATTGCCATCTTAGAAAAGAGATCAACAAACAAAAAAACATAGTCATTTCCCCTCTTAGTGGATGGGAGGCCTAACATGTAGTCCATTGAGATGGATTCCCATGGCCTATCAGGAGTAGGAAGAGGGGTGTACAGGCCATGTTTCTTAGTGGTCGGTTTGACAATAGCACAGGCAGTGCAGGAACTGATATACTTGTTGACCTCCTGTCAAAGTTTCGGCCAGTAGAAATGTTTATGTAGCATCACCAATGTCTTTTCGACGTCGAAGTGTCCTGCCACCCGACTGTAGTGGGATTCCTAGATTATCTTCACTCAATCACTTGATGGAATATAGATATGTCCCAGACGACACAACAACCCATCCTGAAAATGGAAATTATTGACAATTGCATTTGCACCCAACATTTGGTAGGTGGTGGCGAATTTTGGGTCTGTCTCATAGAGTTGGGGCCATCCAAAGGTATCATGGTCGTAAGAGTATAGCACCATGGTGAGTGTCGCGACTGGAGGTATACTGAGGAAATCAGTGACGCGATTGGTG
The DNA here is from genome assembly GCA_009831015.1 of Picea engelmannii. Taxonomy (NCBI): domain Eukaryota; kingdom Viridiplantae; phylum Streptophyta; class Pinopsida; order Pinales; family Pinaceae; genus Picea; species Picea engelmannii. Next base: position 28,746 of record ML781382.1, on the reverse strand, counting down.
CTTCTTGTTTTATACTTGATGTTGAGGTGGAATTATTGCAAGTATGTGGACCACTTTTGATGGAAGTCATTCTGCAATTTTCCTTGTGTTTGCATGAACTGCAGTGGCTTATGATCAGTGTGGATGATTGTCTCCTTCCCAAGAATGTAATGTCTCCATTGGCGGCAGGCTTTCCTAATGGAGTAAATTTCTTTGTCGTATGTAGGGTACTTACAGACAGCATCTGATAGTGTCTCACTATGATAGGCCATGGGGTGGCCATACTGAGTGAGGACGGTGCCCAAATAATAGTCTGAAGAATCTGTCTCGGTCTCAAAGGGTTGTTGCAGGTCTAGTAGTGAAAGTATTGGGGTTGAGCAAAAGTGTTGCTTCAAATCATCGAATGCTTGTTGTTGGGACCGACCCCACTCAAATTTTTCCTTACCACCACCACTGGTTATTTGGTTGAGGGCCCATGCAATATGGGAGAATCCCAACATGAACCTGTGGTAGAAATTGGCAAGGCCCATGAAGCTTTGAAGCTCAGTGAGTGTGGTTGGGGATGGCCAATAACGGGTGACTTGGATCTTGGCTGGATCCAAATGTACGCCATGTTGATCAACAATGTAGCCTAGGTAATGGACCATGTCCATACCGAAGGAGCATTTTTCCAAGTTGGTGTATAGCTTGTGTTACCTATTGAATATGCTGCAAGTGTTCGACCCAAGTCTTGTTGTAAATGAGAATGTCATCCAGATACACCACTACAAAATTATTGGTGAATGATCACAGGATATCATCCATCATCCTCATGAAAGTGGTTGGAGCATTTGTCAGACCAAAGGGCATGACCAACCATTCAAAAAGGCCTTCCTTTGACTTGAAGGCAGTATTCCACACATCTGTATGTTCTATCGGGACCTGGTGGTAGCCAAACTTTAGATCAATCTTACTGAATTATTTGGCCCCTGTGAGTTGATCAAGCAGGTCATCGATTCGAGGAATCGGGTACCAGTTTCTGACTGTGATTTTATTCAAAGCCCAGTAATTAATGCATATTTGTCAGGTTCCATCTTTCTTCTGTACCAGCACCATTGGGCTCCCGCAAGGTGATGAGCTAGGACGGATGTGCTCCTTGTGGAGCAGTTCTTGGATCTGTCACTTGATCTCCTCATTCTCTAACAGAGAGCAGCGATAGACTGGCCCATTGGGCCGCGGTGCATCGGGGGTCAGATCGATGGGGTGCTTGACCTGGTAGTGCAGAGGTACCCCGGTACGTGAGGAGAAGATATCTGAGTATTCTTCCACGACCTTATCTACTTTCTTATGTTGTGTGGAGAGGTCGACCGCAGAGACCTTGGATGTGGTTGTGATATTTTTCTTATTCTGAGAGTGAATCACGAAGAAGATAAAATTCCTCGTCTGAGAGATGACCTTCCTACATTTCTTAGCAGAGATCAAGGAAATAGCGCTAAATGGGACTGCCTCGGGTATCCTGTACAATTTCTTGTTCAAATTAATAATAACACTACGAGGCCTAGACTCATATACAACATGACGTTTCCATAAATAAGGTTGGCCCAAAAGAACATTACAAACTTTGAGAGGAGAAACATCACACAATACCTCATCTTTGAAGGGCTTGATGTCATATGACAGTCGACACTGTTGGCTGACGCGGAGATTGCTTTCTTGGCGAAGCCATCCAATGGTGTAGGGTTGTGGGTGCGGCATTGTCGACAGGTCCAGTCGCTTGACAACCTCTATTGAGATGATTTTCTTCTGGATACTTCCATCAACAATGAAGTGTAGTGGGGTGCCTTTTACCCACATCTGTGAATGGAAGAGGCGCTCTCCTTATTCTGGCTCGTCTAGTTCACCAGGCTGGAGCTTAGTGGTAGCAACGGTGACACTTGGTTCCGTGTCAATGATCCATCTTCCCCTTTCTGGTTCTGGCTCAGATTCAGAACCTGCATCTTATTCATAGGCTTTCACTTCGGCCACCAGTGACTGCTTTGAGATGCAGTCAATAGTGTTATGCCAAGGGCTCTTGTGGAAGTCGCACCACTTCCCGGTATCTTTCTTTGTCTTTCTGGTGTGCTTCTTTGCTTGCGTCTTGGACTGGTTTTCCTGATACTTTCCATCTTTTCTCTATCCTTTTTTCAGTGGGTTGGGGCCGCCCTTTCCTGTCTTTTTTTGTGAGGGGTTCCCAAGCCCAAATTGTCGTGTCTTTCGTTTGAGCTTCTACTCGATTTTGACGGCATATCGGTAGGTCGCGCCCAAGGATGAGATGTCCAGAAATTCCATTTCGGTATGGATGTATCTATGCAGAGCACCACGATACTTGAGCACCAGATGTCGCTTTGAATCTTCGATACCCATCTTGGTGTGCAAGGTATGGAAGATATTTGTGAAAGCTGGCACTGCTTGGTTTCATTCTTGTCGCAGTGTGGTCCATTTGGTATACAAGTCATCATAACTTCTAACAAGGTAGTATTGTTCCTTAATAACATCCCTAAAGGATTCCTAGGTGGTTGTGACTGTAAATAATGAGGGTTACTCTGTTTCCTTTTGCTCAAAGAAAGTTTTCCAACAATCTTTGACATGGGGAACAGCTTTGAGGAGAACAAAAGTAATCTTTTCTCTATTCAAAAAGTTATGGACAAAAAAATACCATTCTAGTAGATTCAACCATTTGTCTACAACATCTACGTCTATCTAGCCTTCAAATATAGGAATATCAAAGTTTATTTGTACCTTGAAGGGGGTGGCGCCTCCGCTCGAAGAAGATGTGTCGTCTATTGGTAGTCGTCGAAGGATTTGCGTGAAACTATCCATCATCTCGCTCCTCTGTTGCATGAGGGCTTCCTCAATCAACAGTTTGAAAGGATATCATGTCTCGCCATCTTTCTTTTCTCCTACCATGAGAGGTCGCTTGGGTGTGCGAGAGATATTTTCCTCAAAAGAAACAAGCTTGAGACCCAACTCTTTGTACTCCAACCTCGTTGGGGACATGCATTAAGACGACAAGGAGCAGACTGCTCTGATACCACTAATCCAAATTTTATGAGAATAACGAAATGACTACATATTATTAATAGGCTCTTAACATAAAATGACAAAGATACAGTAAAACTGGTTATCTATTCAATAAGGAAATAAGTTGAAACTATAAAATGCAGTGGAAACAAGCTTGCTAGAATGGTGGTGACTTATCTCTGAAAATAGATGTGATGGTTGCACTCATTCGCAAGAACATGATTACAATGAGGCTCTAAAGGCATTTTTACAATAAACAGGAATGCCCAAAACCATAGACATCCAAAAACCTAACCCTATGAGATGAAGCGCCAAAAGTCATGTGGGCCCAGTTTGGGTAAGTTAGTACATCAACTTCCCGAGGTCGTAACTTTTGCATATAATCTTTGTTTTAGGCGCATGATAGCACAATATTGAAGGAAATTTGAAATTGCAAACCCGCTTTCCCAAAAAACATCGTTTAGAGCCTCAAAACAGCTCCAGAAGTGAAAAACTGCTAAAAATAATAAATTACCAAAATTACCAGAAAGTTGTTTTGAGCCAGTTGGAAAAGTTGGGTGGCCACCAATATCCACCTAGATCAGTTAATGTCCATAATTGAGAAAGAGTTGAAAAGAATGTTGGATGCCAATATTATTGTACCATTGAGGTACTCAAGCTGGGTGGCCAACTTAGTACCTGTAAGGAAGAAAAGTGGTGAGATATGATTGTGTGTTGACTTCAGAAATCTCAACAAGTGTTCTCTGAAGGACAATTATCATCTCCCCAATATGGATCATATTTTACAAAGGGTGGTAGGTGCACACAAACTTTCCTTGTTGGACGGATACTCTGGTTATAACCAGATAGAAGTGTGCAAAGAGGATAAAGAAAAAACAACATTCACCACCCCATGGGGAACATTCATGTATGACAAGATGCCCTTTGAGATGATGAACGCAGGGGACACTTTTCAGAGGGTCATGGACATAGATTTTGTGGGGGGAAAAGACAAATTGATGGTTATATACTTGGATGACATCACCATTTTTTCCAAGTCTGATGATGAACATTTGCAACACTTGGAGTAGGTTTTCAAGAAATGTAGGAGATATGGAATATCTTTGAATCCTAGGAAGTCTCACTTTGTCATGCCAGAAGGAAAGCTCCTGGGCCACATCATATAACAGGGGGTATAAAAATTGATCCAAAGAGGGTTTGTGCCATTCAACAGATTGAGATCCCCGGAAATAAAAAGGTTGTCCAGTGTTTTATTGGTAAGATAAACTTCCTCAGATGTTTTGTGCCAAATTTTGTTGAAATTATTAAGCCTATTACTAACATGTTGAAGAATATGTTGTGATAAAATGGTCCTTGGAGGAAAAATCATATTTCCAAACAATCAAGCAAGATTTAGTTGAGGCCACTGTATTGGCCAGCCTTGACTACACCAAATATTTCTTCATCTTCTCTTTTGCTTCAGAGGAAACCATTGATGTTGTACTACTGCAGAAAAATGAAGAAGGGCATGAACAGCCAATAGCCTTTTTTAGCAGAGCCCTCCGAGATGTTGAGTTGAAGTATGATATATTATAGAAACATGTTTATGCACTGGTCAAAGCACTCAAATCCTTCAAGGTTTATGTACTATAGTCTAGGATAACAACCTTTGTTCCTAGCAACAGTGTCAAAGAGATTTTGGTCCAGCCAGACAGTGAGGGGAAAAGTGGAAAATGGATTGTCAAACTGTTGGAGTATGACCTGCATATAAATCCCACCAAGTTGATCAAGGGGCAAGGATTGTCCAAATTGCTATCAGAATCAAATTGTAAGGTGCTAGAATTGCATCAAATCTTCACCCAATTAGATGCACCCATCATACAGCCTGAACAAGACAACTTATAGGTATTTGAAAAATACTCCTCTTCACCTTGGTATAAAAACATCATCTATTTTCTATAGCATTTTGAGTGTCCACCAGATGTGAAGAAGACAAAGGCCAGGTCTCTCAAGTTGAAATCTATAAAGTTCTGCATTTCAAACCAGAACTTGTATTGGAGAGATCCTGTTGGAATCCTGTTAAAGTGCCTTGATGAAAATGAAGCCAAACAGGTCACATCAAAAATGCATAAAGGAGTATGTGGAGGGAACTGGCATTGGAAGGCCACAACTCTCAAGATCCTGAGGGCAGGATACTATTGGCTCACCCTTTTCTCTGATGTGTTTTCCATAGAGCCTGTAATGAATGCCAAATGTTTGCAGGGAAACAGAAGTTACTATCATTCCCCCTAAAACCTATCAATGCAAGTAGTTTGTTTCATCAATGGGGGTTAGACTTCATAGGAGAGATAAATGCACCCTCCAGTGGAAAATACAAGTGGATCCTCACTACCACCGACTACTTCACCAAATGTATTGAGGTTGTGCCCACCAGGAATTCCACTCACAAGGTAATCATGAATTTACTGGAAACTAATATTTTTGCCAGATTTGGTTGCCCCAGTAAGCTTGTAACAGAAAATTCCCAAGCATTCAATTCCAAAGCCATGATTGACTTATTTGGCAGTCACGGCATCTCCCTGACACATTCCACACCCCATTACACTCTGGGAAATAGCCTGGCAGAATCATCAAACAAGACTCTCATCGGGATCATTAAGAGGTTGTTGACTGAAAACAAGAAATCCTGGGACTCTAAACTCAAATATGCTTTATGGGATGATAGAATCAGCACTAAGAAGTCTCTGGGAACTTACCCTTTCATCTTGTTTATGGCATAGACGTTGTTTTTCCCACTCAGCTTGGTATACCAGTTCTAAAATTCTTTCAGGAAGAGATTGAGGAACCAAATGACATCCAAGGGAGAATATTCCATATTATAGAAGTTCAACAAAGAAGAGAAGCACGGGATCAGAGGACAGAGGCATACCCGAGCAAGATCAAATCAGCCTTTGATAAGAAAACCCAGGATATTTTTCAGGAAGGTGACCTGGTCTTGAGGTGGGAGGCCCGAAGGGATGACAAGTCCAAGCATGGTAAATTTGACAACCTCTAGTTTGGCCCTTTTAAGGTGGTTGAAGTTCTGAACAACAACACATTTATCTTGCACAACCTAGACGATACAAATATCTTTGGAGGCCCAGTAAATGGGAAATTCTTGAAGCACTATTTTGTTTAAAGACGAGGGAAGGTCCCTCTTGTACCATAGATGCTTTCCTTTATTATTTATTTTGATTAGTTAGTTGTGTGTGAATAAAGACTCCATAGCCCAACAAGGCACTGGAGTGTAGTTTCAGTTTTTAATTTAATAAAATGCATGGTTGAGGGACAACAACATATACACAGAGCTGACAGACGGAAACAAAGATAAGTGATGGAAGGTAAGAGAAGTTATTTAATCTCAAGGCATCGATCCACAGTTCTTAGCACCTCACATGGACGAGCTATCCCTGGTTGGAGCCAATGTTGTAACCTAGGTCTGTGCCCCTGCCTCTCCTCTCTCTTTCCCCTATGCCTTCATCAATTTTTCACATTCTGGTTGGTCAAGTCAGTTTCCCATTTTTTGAGTGACTGGGTTCTTATTCGTTTATTTCCTATATGAGTCTTTGCGCATTTTTTTTTCCTTTTTTCTTGAAAGGATAAAATACATGTCGCATTTGGTTCAGAATGCTTGTCATCATGTTTGATTGAGCTCACAGCAGGTCGACCAAGCCTTTTTATATTCACAGGAAACGCCCGTGGACAAACGAAGCATCTCAGAATGGTCAATTTTGGGCCAGGATTGTCAAAACAAACAGGGTAATTTTCAATGGTAAAGATCCACCAAGCCGATCACATCAACAGCTCTTATCCATTCGGGGGTGCAGAATCGCGTGAATTTTAATATCAAGAATTATCCGAACTCCCGAAGTATTTAATGCGGCTTAAGCTCAAGTTAATTAGTGATAATCACCGACTAATCACTTCACGAGATCATCACTTCGGGAGACTTTCATACTTTATATCTCACTTCGGGAGACTTTCATACTTTATATCTCAAAACTCCCGAAGTGTCGAAGTCCCGAGGATCAAGAATCACCCAAAGTCCCGAAGAGCCGAACTAGCCTAAGACCCAAAATTCTGAAAACCTGAAGTGAATCTGGACCATCCATCAGCGGGGACACGCAGCAGTAGATCATTCACTTGGGAGATTTTCCTCTGGGAGATTTTCATGCTTCACATTTGAAAATCTCAAATCCCAAATTGTCGAAGAAAATTTGGACCATTCATTGATCATGACATGTGGTGACATATCATTCACTTCGGACATTTTCTCATCCGTCATGACACGTGGCACTCATTCCAGATCATTTAGTTGTGACTTTCTCTCATTTCCACATGACACGTGTCACCCTTCTTTCCATGACACATCAACATCTATGACATCATATGACGTCAAGCCACCATGTCACTTCGGCGATTTTCCTTCGGGAGATTTTCATGCCCAACATTTGAAACTTCTGAAACCCATATTTTCGAAGAAAATATGGACCGCTCATTGGTCACGACGCGTGATGACAGATCATTCACTTTGGAGATTTTCCACTGGGAGATTTTTCATGTTTCACATTCAAAACACCTAAAGCCTGAAAGTCCGAAGTGAATCTGGACCATTGATCTCAAGTCAACGAGAACCATCGATCCTTGCAGCAAGAAAATATCACCCGGATCACAAATCGTAATCAGATCAATGACCACACTCCATTGCGAGGACGTAAACTGCCCGAATGTTAATTTTCTAGAGCGGTCCCACAATTGAAACCATGGTATTGTTGGAAGGGTACATGGCAGATTGTGGGAAATTGCGGGCCCAAAAGCGGCGTGGACCCAAACCACCCTCAACAACTCCCGCAATCACGTGCTTAATGACATCAGGTCACCACGTCATCTCCACATCACTTTCACTCCTCTTGCTGCGCGCCATCTGATTCTACATCCATGTCATCTACCTCCATGCATCATGTCTTCCTATTGGATGCTCGCCGCCACATATTCATGTTCACAACCAGTTCATCATAGTGAAAGCGAGAAGAAGGGTCACTTACATTAGAGATAAAGTGCTCTTAGCTTCCGGAAGCTCAGACACAGACAGGGAGTTAAGTCTCAGTCACAGGTCGACGCAGATTGGTTCCATAACACTTCAGTAGACTCCTCTCTTCCTCAAGTAGATATCTTCTCATGTAGCCAGTTGTCTCCAGTGGCCTCCGACATCTCACGGGCATGCCATTACTCAACATAGAGCCCTACTCTGTCACTCCAAGGCCTATTTTCTTCCAATTCAGTTTCTCCAGCACATGCATTAGTTTTTGTCTTAGAGACAGTAGTAGTTTTTAGTTAATTAATTCCAACATTTCTTAGATTAGATACAAGAGTGGTATTTTGTGTGTGATAAGAACCACTCTTGTTGATTATGTCCAATGTCTTAGTGAAGTTAACAATTTGTTCTACAAACAGTTACCTAAATTTAGGTCTCGGTCCCCTAAGGACGAGAGCCTCTGCAACTCTTTTAAATAGTTAGTTTTTTTATATTGAAAGGGTTGGATTTTTTAGGAAAGGATAGAAATACATCAGAATGGTTGGTCGTTCTATGCATGGATTAAATCTCTCCACTTGGTGAACATACTCTTGACGACATTGTTTCCTTCAAATCCTAATGTGTTTTTATTCGTATATTGAATACAAATTTTTATTTGTGCAACATACATTTCATTTCCTTTCATCCATTGTATAACTTGTTTTTACTGATATGCAACATGTCAAACGACTAATGCTTTGGTGAACATCTATTTTATTTACAACCTATGGGATTAACTGTGTTTTTTATACATGTTTAATGTCTTGAAATAATATTTTAAGTATTAAACTTCTTGCAGCAGATTATTCATTGAGTAGTATGTTGTTTCCCCTTGTTTTCTATTATTCCACTGGTCTATCATTTGTGTGTCACTGGCCAAGGAGGACCCTATTCTGTATCATTCTGTCAACCCAAATTTTTTCTTTGTCTTGATAGAATAACCCTCTGACCAACCAACAAAAAATTAAAAGAAACAATCATTCTAAATTGATAAGTGGCCTAGCTTTTCCCTTTAGCAGTCAAGTGCATACTTTAGGACCAACAAAGAGTATGAAAATTGTTCCCGTGATAGTTGAAAGGAGGTCATTCAGAATGATGAACCGAACAATAGATTGGTATGTTTTCTAGTTAGTAAATTTTTTACGCATTTTAGGATAGTTTACTTCTAATTTTAGATCTAGATACATATCATTGTATATATATAAATAATTGAGTTGTTATTGTCATTAATTGTAGTTTGGAGATATGTTAAATGAATTTCCAATAAATAGGGGCCTTTATTCCACAAATTTAAATTTGGATGAGTTGAATGAAGTATGTTTCTTTTAATATCCACGGATGAGCACTTTAGTTGTCCAAACTCCAATCTTTTTAATAAAATCAACAACATTTATAATTTTGTATAAATGTGAACACATTGAATCCTAGATTTAGTTCTTAGTTGTGTTGTTCACAGATCCCTATTCCATATCCTATTACTTTGGCAAGCTTGTCTCAATTCTCATTGGGAGAGTTTGAAGAGGGTGGGAGTTCACAGGTATCATTGCATGTTGAAAACAAATTTAGTTATATATTAAAATTGCAAATTGTCATTTAAATTATTAATTTAAAAGAAGAATGTCTTAAACAATATTTAATTTATTGAATCATAGGTTGACACATCACATGCATTACATGTTTCAAAATTTAAAACTACAATTTAATGTGTTTAAATCATTTAAATTTAATTTTCAAATTTGAAATGTGTTATATAGGGTAATGTAGAGAATAGAGTACCTGAGAGTGTGCTTGGGAGGGAGATTGGGATTGAGGAGGAAGCACCCATACCTGGGAAGGATGCGCTCATTCATGATGATTCATAAATGTATGTTCATTGCACATTAGTGAGTTTTAATTTGCTTTTATGTTGGGGTTTTATATAAAAGTGTTCAAGCTTATGTTGAATAAGCTTATATTTTTTATTTTTATAAAAGTTTTGTTTTCTCAAATTTTTAGTTTAGCCTTTCCTATTCAACGCTTTGATCAATTATTTTGAAATATATAGAACCCCTATATAAGCTTATCGTTGTCTTAAATGGTACATTCAAACCTAAACTTCAACATTTGATTATTTGGGAATAGACTCTGTCCCACATCAGAAAAGGGGAAGTTTCTAAATTTTCTTCGATTACATTCCTTCCCTTCTTGTCCAAGAATGGCGCAGTATGGACATTTGTGTTTTCTGCATACAACGAAGTGAATTCCTTCTTGTCAAGGTATTTTCAAACTCTTAACTAAATTGGTTACTAACCACAAAAACCAACATTCAAGTAGATTTACAAATAAGTTGTGTGTGTGTGTGTGTGTGTGTGTGTGTGTGTGTGTGTGTGTGTGTGAGCTAGCTCACACATATTGTATATGTGAGATAGCTCATAGATAATTTCAAAAATAATTTGATTATATGTAATATGAATTCATCCCAAAGATGAAAGATTTAAATGGTTTTTGAAAATTGAATTAATATATGTGAAGATTTTTGTTTTCTTCATGTACATGAAAGATTATATGAGAACATCTATTCTACCGCAAAAAGAGATAAGTATTTTCCGAAAGAATGGTTTTTAAAATGGATATTTGTGAACTTTCATAGATATAAGTAATTTCTTGGAAGAATGGATTCATATGAAGATTTATGAGTCATTTAATTTAAAAGGGAATTATGGAATTTGATTATATGACCACTGCAGAAGAGGAGAAAATTATTTTACTGCTGAGGAGATTAGTATTTTACTGTTGAGTAAATAAGATCACCTGAGATGAGAATTTCACCTGAAGGATTTGGGACTTTATCCACAAGGAGATAAGTATTTCATTGGAAGAATGACTTAATATGGAGATTTGTGAACTTTATTCATACACAGTTCTATATTTATTTTCAGATTATTATCTAACTTTGAACACAAAAATTTATTACCAAGAACACAATTTTTCTCTTTAAAAAATTTTAATATTTTACAAATTGTTTAAATCATGTATGCTTAATGTGGAGAGTAACTATTTTGGAAGTTTTGGAACTTTGAAGGGAAAATATTTAATTAAAGTATATATGCTAATATGTGTTATTTGTTTTTATTATTATTATTTTTTATTGTTACAGATGTCTAAATTATATTTGGTGGAAAATAGGTTTACATTATATTTGGTGGAAAGGAGTATGTTGGAGGATGAGACTTAACTCTTTTGGTGTGTATGTCAATTTTTATTTAATCAAAACTTGTTTTATTTATCTAAAATTGTACATGGTTCTTGAGAACACAGTAGCTCGGCACCACTGTCAGAATCATGCCCCAAGAAGTTATTTGTGTGCGTGCACCTAGTGCGTCCCTTCGTTTTCCCCTACACCATGGCCCCACGAGGGGGCCATGAGGCNCCCAGCAGAAGAAACATGCAGATCTCCTTTGAATCTCGTTGAACGGGGACTCATCGGCCAATTCACGGGCCTATGGCTATCTCCCAAATATGTAGAGGCATGGGTTCAGAGAAACTAGATCCCCCTGCCAAAAGAAGGCATCAAAATCCATCTCGTAGGCATGGGATTTTACGCTTTTGGTTTTTATAACACAAAGGACAAAAATCTCATATTCAGGAACGAACCATATTTCATGGGCCCTCAGGGCCTATACCTGAACAAATGGTCACCATATTTCGACCTGACTCAAAATGTTCCCTTAGTCATTCTGGTATGGGTGCGCCTCCCGCATCTCCCCTTGCATTGTTGGAATCCAAAGTCTCTGGAATCCATTGGGAACACTCTTGGAAAATACATCGACAAAGTAGACAGAAAAGACCAGTACTATTGTGCCAGGATATGCGTTGAAGTAGATCTGGAGGTGGGGCTCCCGGAATCCATTGAACTAAAGGTCGTTGACTGGTCTCACATCCAAGAGATGGATTACGAACAACTCTCATTCAAATGTAGGTATTTCCATGGCTATGGACACTTCGTCAGGCACTGCAAAAAGAATAAAGAGGAAGAGGGGGATACCTCGAAAGGAGAACAATGGGCATGGGTCCAGAAAGAATCTCATCCAAAAAATAACAATAGATCCAAAGGGAAGGGGCATCAAAAGTCCTTGACGCCCCCACTCCAGGGAAAGCTACCGGGGAAGGAAGCTCAACACTCATAATCCCAGAAGCCCCCAAAAAACCCTTTGAAATCCTCAACAACTTTCCAAAATATATGATCTAGTGATTGAATAACTTGAGCAATAGACCCCCCCTCCCACAGCAGGGAATAATAATGGTGAGGTAGCCCGTCCCGAATCCCCAATTGGAACCTCCTCCTCCCCTTCCTACGCAGAAATAGATAAAAAGAAACCTCTGGAAAACTCCAGATCTTTGGAGGATGAGTCTTTCGAGAGACCCTCAAAAAGACCTTGTAGAAAATCCCACAAAGAAGAAAGAGAAGCAGAAGCGAAGAGGCAAAAAATGCAAGGAAGCCAATCCACCATTGAGATGTCCATTGGAAGAAATACCAGAACAAGGCCTCCCAAGGGAGGACCTACCCACTCCAACCCCAGTAAATAATGTGTATAGTCTCTTGGAATTGCAGAGGACTGGGGAAACCATCGAAGGTCGAAGTAGTCAAAGACCTCCTGAAAAATAAATCTCCTGAAATCCTCATGCTCCAAGAGACAAAAATCGAAGGGGAAACCCTCTTAGAAATCAGCAAACTGAAATGGAAAAACAATGTAGGGAAAGCCATGAGCGCAAGGGGCTCCTTCGGCGGTCTTGCAACTCTGTGGTCGAAAGAAAAGTTCCATCTCGAAAGTTCCTTTGAGACCCAACATTGGATATACACCAAACTCCAGCACTAGTCAAGTAAGATCACCTTCTCCCTCTTTAATCTTTATGTTCATGTCCTTTCTGCTGAAAAGAAAGATTGTTGGCAAACTCTATCAGTCTTTTTAGAAAATCAGCTCCATACAAACATCATTATAGTTGGAGATCTCAACTTAGTCTTTGAGCCAAATGAAAAGAGAGGGGGCAACTATAGTAGGTACCAAATGCTTCCTTTTGTTGAGGAGCTAATTCAACAGTGGGATCTCCTGGACTTAAATCCCATGAAAGGCCTCATTACTTGGACAAGCAACAGAGTTGTAATGGACCACATCTTAGCTCACTTGGATTGATTCCTAGTGCATAGATCGCTATTACTGGAAAAGAGGATAATCTCATCTAAAATACTCCCCAAATTGACATATGATCACAAGCCCATTCTCCTCCAACTGGAAGAGGAAGAAAATTTGGGACCAATACCTTTCTGTTACATCCCTCTCTAGACAGAAAATGAAGGCTTCCTGGAAACTGTTAACTTAGCTTGGTCCACTCCAGTAACAGGATCTCCCAGCTATGTGTGGGAACACAAAATAAAGACAACAAATAATGCCTTAAAAGAATGGATTAAAAATCCAAACAACACACCCCCAAGCCACAGAAGAGAGACTATCCAGCAATTAATAGATCTGCAAATGGAAATGGAGAACAAAGATATTACCAGCCAAGATTTAGAGAAGGAACAAGCAGCCCAATTCAACTCCTTTCGTGCCTTCTGTCAAGAAGAAGAGTATTGGAGGCTCAAATCTCGCAGCTTGTGGCTAAGAGTTGGAGATCGTAATACCACCTTCTTTCACTAGCAATACAGAGCCAGAATTTCTAGAAATTATATTTCGTAAATAACCTCTGCAAATGGCTCGATGTGAAAAGGTGCATGCCAGCTTAAAGAGGCAGCGGAAATTCAATTCCAAAAACTTTATAAAGAAGATGGAGCTGATTATGAGGAGGCCACCACAAAATTTCTCTCCCATATTCCTTCCCTGATGAGTAAAGAAGATAATGCATCCCTCATGAAGCCTTTCACAGAGGAAGAAATCAGCAATGTTATTTGGTCTATGGAGCCTAACAAAGCCCCAGGGCCAGATGGATTTTCAATCAATTTCTATAGAAACTGTTGGGAAATAATCAAGATAGATTTGCTAAGAATGATAAAATCATTCCAGCAAAAAGCCAAAGTCGGAGGCAGCGTTAACTCCACATTTCTAGCCTTAATTCCCAAAGAAATGAATCTGGGCTCCTTTGATAGATTCAGGCCAATCTCATTGTGCAACACTTCGTACAAAATCCTTTCAAAACTAATGGCAAACAGGATTAAGCCTATGATAGGGAAGCTCATCTCCCCTTCCCAAAGTGGTTTTGTTAAAGGGAGACACATTATGGACAATGTAATACAGGTGCAAGAAGCAATGCATTCCAGCCATTAGCGCAAAGAGAAAGGGATGCTCATAAAACTCGACATGGAAAACGCTTTCGATCGGTTAAAACTCTCATTCCTTTACAAAGTCCTTCTTTCCTTTGATTTCAATTCAGAATTTGTTAAATTAATAAAATCTTGCACCAAGAAGTCATGGATAGCCCCGCTAGTAAATGGCAGGCCAACTAACTTTCTTCGAGCTTCGAGGGGACTAAGGCAAGGTTTCCCTCTCTCCCCCTTCTTGTACATCATAATGGTTGACTCTCTTAGCAGAAAGTTAATTGTGGAAAAGAAAGCCGAGATTGTCCCAGGCATTAGACTAGTGAGGTAAATAGAACCAATCAATCACGCTCTATTTGTTAATGACTCCCTTTTACTGGGCGGAGCCTCCATAAGGATAGCACAAGTCTTTAGTAACATCCTCCAAAGTTTCTGCAGAATCTCTGAAGCACTCATCAACAAAAAGAATAGTGCAGTGTATGGATGGAATGTTTATCAACAAACCATTCAGCGAATTGCTCAATTCCTAGGATTTACAGGCTATGCCTCTTGGGAAAAAATAAAATACCTCAGACTTCCCTTAACTCTGGGATCCAATAAATCTTTGTTATGGACAGAAATAATAAGCAAAATTAAGACCAAAATAGCAGCATGGGGAGGTCAGTGGCTCACAACAGCAGGAAAACTTATTCTCATAAAATCAGTACTCTCCTCCTTACCAATTTATCAAGCATCCTTCCTCTTGGCTCCAAAGATGATTCTGACACAGGTTTCAAACTCGATCTAAGATTTTTTGTGGAAAGGAGGAAAGGGAAACCAAAGGAAATTCCATCTTGTTAACTGGGAAACTGTCAAATTCCCAATCAAGGAAGGAGGATTGCAAATAAGAGATCCTGGTCATGCCAACATAGCTCTAGGAAGAAAAATCATATGGAAACTCTTCTCAAACTCCAGACATCTAGTGAGCCAAATTTTAAGAAGAAAATACCTCCAAGGGAAATCGATGAGGAATTTACAGGCAGAAACTACCACCAAAGGAACATTGATCTGGAATCTTTGTCAAGTTGGGATAGACTTCTTCCAAAGCTATCTGTACCAAATTCCTGGCAATGGAAAAAAACGTTGATATGGAAAGAAAAAATCATGGGTCATCCCCTTCTCGAAAACTCTGAAGAAATCAACAAAATTCATGAGTGACTTACTCAACGCGATCTCATCAAACTGGTAGAAATTTACTCTTGGAACGTCTCAGGTAATTGGTTGGCTTGGGAACTCCCTGAAATCCCAACGTATCTGCAACATCAAAAGACTTTGCTCATAAAATCATTATCTGATTTGGCTCATGTTCACCTGCGCGTGTCAGACACTTGGGGATGGGGAAAGACTGGGAGATACAATGCGGCTCAAGGCTACAACACCTTACAATATCTTCAACCAATGACAGATTTAGCAGCTCTATGGAAGCAGGTATGGGACCCGATGGATCTCCCAAAAGTAAACTTCTTCTTTTGGACTCTAATGCATAAGAAAACGCTTATAGGAGAAAATCTGATAAAAAGAGGTATAGTTGGACCTCATAGATGCCCCCTGTGTTGTAGCGCTATCGAAACTATGGACCATCTCTTTGTGGATTTTCCATTTGCCCAAGAAGCCTGGAATATCACCCTCAGTGGTCTCAACATCATAGCTCCTTCGTAGACTACATTCATAGCCCTCTACTCCTCTTGGAAGGCGAGATATCCCCACGAGATGCAAAGCAAATCAAATTGGCGAAGAATCTAGCAAGCCATACCCAAATATTTATGCTGGAAAATCTGGCTGGCAAGAAATGATCAGATCTTCCATAGCGTCCCCCATTCCTCCTTGATGTTGGCCATTAAAGCAAAAGCACTTCTCCTAGAAGCAATGACTCACCATTTGTTCAAGGATGAAAACATTCTCCTTCCTGAAGAAAAGAATTGGCTAGGAGTTGTCATAATCGAGGAAAAGAAAAAGATCATTGCTCGCCCCCAAAGCACTCCAAGTTGGCATTTAAGAGAAACATATGCAGTATTTCAATATTGGTGGAGGAAGCAAGGTAAAGCAACAATTTTTTTCGATGGCGCCTCCAAAGGAAACCCAGGGAAAGCAGAGGCAGGTGGAGTGATTTACTCCTCTGATGGACAAAGGAAAGATACCTTTAGTTGGGGATTAGGTCAGAGAACCAATAATCAAGATGAAATCTTGGGGTTGTTAAAATCCTGTCAGATAGTGCGGGAAAATGGCATTAAAGAAGTTCAAGTTTTGGGGGATTCATAACTTTTAACAAAAACAATAATCTCGAAAGACCACTTCAGCAACCCAGCGCTCAACAAGACTTTGCAAAGGCTAAGGTATGTGTTGCAAGACTTCTCCAATGCCCAATTCTACCACATCCTATGAGGATCGAATATGGAAGCAGATGAACAGGAAAACATGGGATGCCTCTTGTCTAAAGGCACATTCAGCAAAAATGAGGAAGCACCCATATGGATTTATATCCCATAGATATGGAAACATCTCAACCCTCGTCAAAGAAAGAAATACCCCATGACTCAGAAAAATGGATTGTTGAATCATTGTAATGATGGTTGTTTAGGTCTTGTCCCAACTGATATCTAACAAATAAAAAATCTACTCATTTTAGTTTAAAAAAAATGGTACATGTGTACATTTTATTTT
>ML781382.1:0-11391 GCA_009831015.1 Picea engelmannii | reverse complement strand
TATTCAAACTTTGATTATATATATATATATATATATATATATATATATATATATATATATATATATATATATTTGGAATTCAAAATATAAATTTATTGTCTCACATTTTATTTCTCTTATATTGTTTATATGATATTGTTATTTTATGTTAATTTCTCAAAATATCAATTTATTGTCTCGTATTTGATTTCTCAAAAGGTTAAGTTATGTTTTATGATACTATGTTGAAATTAAAAATGTTTTATTTCATTTTATTTATAAACATTATTGTATAAACACCATTCTACTATGTGAAGTAGCGCTGATTTTGTGTGGAGTTGATTGTGTAATGATGGGAGATTTGGGTAGTTATCAAATTATAGTTTCTAACTTATAATTTAAATTTTGTTTGATTTAGAAATATGGTTGAAAATAGTCGAAACAAGTCATCAAATTTTATAGTTTCTTATGAAATTTCACAATGAAATATTCAAGAAAATGTGAAATAAAAATTAAATTTTATAGTTTCTTATGAAATTTCACAATGAAATATTCAAGAAAATGTGAAATAAAAATTATAGTTTCTCACTTATAATTTAAATTTTGTTTGATTTGGAAATATGGTTGAAAATAGTCAAAACAAGTCATCAAAAATTAGAGTTTCTTGTGAAATTTTTCAATGAAATGACAAGAAAATGTGAAATAAAATTATAGTTTCACTTATAATTTAAATTTTGTTTGATTTGGAAATATGGTTGAAAATAGTCAAAACAAGTCATCAAAATTTAAAGTTTCTTATGAAATTTTACAATGAAATGGCAGGTCAACAATGAAAATAGTCAAAACAAGTCATCAAATTTAATATAAGTTTAAGCGATTTTCATGAAAATTTATATTGATATAAATTGTTTTTGTAAGGGTAGAAAATGGTCAATGGAAATTATCAATCCTCTCCACATTGGAAGTATTCACTAATGCCATTAATATGACCCTTACCATTAATTCAATTAAAATTATGAAAATCTAAATGCAACAAAACAAGTTTTAGTAGATGACCTCTTATTTTTTATTTTTTGTTATCAGGCCACAAAATCAAATTCGTTTTCAACTTAAGTTTTTTTCAATCAAACTCAATGAAAACTATGTTTAATGTGTAGAATATAAGTAACTTTTTACTTATTCATCCTACACATTTTTATTTCAATTTGCTTTAAGATATTGAAATCTAAATGCAAAAATTTAACAATTTAATATAATATCAACACTTTTGGAATCAAAATTCACAATTTCATAATTAAAATTGATACTTTTTAAGATGAATTTAAAATTTTTAATTAGGATGATAATAATACATGTGTTACCTTGAATTTTTTAATTAGGATATTAATCATACATTTTAAGATGTCTTTAAAGTTTTTCTAAGCCATCAATAGTCTCTTATAATGACATGGAAATGGGTCCTAGTTTTGATATGAAATTATCCTCTTCATATGAAAAAACGTTGAACAATCAAATTGCAAATAATGAATGCATTTATCCTATATGTAGTAAATTGGTTACATGCATTAAAGGATTTGTGTATACGATTTCGATAATTTGTAGGATTAAAGTATAACCATCCAAAGTATGTGTCAATTTAGGTTTCCTAGATACAATCTATAGGTTTTTCCCTGAAATTGTAAATAAGGTTTGGTAAATTTTATAATTCATCAAAAATACAACTTTTCTTAATTGAATGGACCATGAAAGTAAACTAAACTGGAAATTATTCTAGAATCCTAGATATTCATAAATACATGTACTTCCAATGCAAAATATAAAATTTTGGAATGTACATGTCACTTGTTTAAATAAATCGTAATGGTATTTCATCTTCAATTATTCGTTCATGATCGAATTTGGACATTTTCCATTTTCTAACTTTCTTTTTTTTTATCGAACTTCTATTAACTTTATGCGCACTGCACATACCAAATGACTATATTGACAACTTGTGACATCTGACCGGTAATCTTGAAAGTGAACATGAGTATCGGTTTGATGGATTTCTTGAAAAAAATATCATTTCAATACAATGGATCATCTTTCATATATAAAACCGTTATCATCAAAAACTTCTAATAACCTCATCTTTTGTTATGTGCATCGCATCAAATAATATTTCATGTTTTCAGTGTTGTCTACAGGTGCAAACATGGCAAAGAAATCTCCTAGAAATAATTGGATATATTGGACAACAAATAGTTCGTGTTAGATTATCACACAAGTACATATACAAGTTATTTGAAAAAAATTAAACATAAAAATTACCTTTTCTAACAAGATTAGAAACTCTATCGCCATCAACTGACACTATAGTTTCATTTGATTCCATCTCCTTCGAGCTTGCAAGTGGCATTTTTCCTTTTATATTAAGTTCAGTATTTCTCCAAGCTTTAACATATTTTACATTTTCATTTTCGCAAATCTCTATGGATTATGTGTCCTCTATGCAAACTGAACAAAAACAAGACTCATTTCTTCTATCAAATGCAAACACATTTTAATAACGTTTTGTTTTAACTGATTGTATTTTTCGTGTCCCATGTATTGTACCGACTTCATATGGGATTGATCTATTTACATCTTGGATTCCAACATACCAAAAAAACTTGCACAAGACAAGAACTTGTTAACTTGAAATCTCTCAAGAAAATGATTGAAGATTGAATATAAATCTGAACACGTGAATAAAAATATCATGTGTACATGTGTAACATGTATATATAGACACACCTGCGCGCATCCCTTGATGGATTATTTTCATGGCTTAGCGTCATTTTTCACCATTCAACAACTTGACTAGCAGATTCAAATCGATCGACATGAGGGTTCATTTGACACCTTCAAAGCACTCGTTTTACACATGCCCCCGCAGTGGCATGCTCTCATTTTCCATGACCAGTCTCAAAAAAATTCCAACAATGTGTAATGTTTGATTTTTTATGAAGACGACACAACCAATAGAATGATCGTGAAGATTTGAACTAACCCGCACACCCATCTGACCATATCCAATGTTGATCAAATCTGATTCCACGTTCTTTCAATGAATCATAAAATTTATCAAAACAACGGTGTACATAATGTGTGTTGTGTGCTCGATCATCACTTATATAAAAGTGATATTATTTAATAACATGCTGATTGTCATTGGTGTTTTCTATGTTATCAAGACTCTATTGAGCATGTCTATATAGAACATGGACAAATATAATGACTTGATCAGAATGATAATATTTGCTCTGTATTTCTTTTTGTGCAGTGAATGTGTAATTCTCTACAAAATCAACTATAGATAAAATTGTCCCTGGTGGAAACATTTCACGGGATTGTTTGAATTGTAGGTCTTGGCATCGAACTCTATGTGAATGCTTGGTGTATTTATAAATTTATTCCTCAAATTTTTTCAAGAAATCTATCACACAGATTTTATCTACTTTCAAATCAATCCTTTTGGAAATAACATTTGAAGAATGTGGAGTCGTGTTGTTGATATATTCATATCTCTTCCAATTGACTGTTATATTAGAAGATGATTGATCATTCATATCAATAGGATAATTTGAGTGAAACAAACTTAGATTTCCACAACGATCACATTTCTTTCCACCAACACATTTTTTTTTCTAAAATAATTCATCACCTTCTCTTTCACATAGAATTTCAGATATAAAAGCAGGGAATGTGGAAGGAGGAGGTGAACTTGGCCACAAAGTTTTACCAAAATCAAGAAAAGTGTTGTAATACAACTCAAATTCCACATGATAATGACAACAACAAGTGTCACGAACAATGATGGGTCTAACAAACCATGGTTTTTGTTGCACAAATGTATTGATGGAAATTTTAACTTCTTTGTGCTCTTCTTTGAACTTATTGAACAATTCTATTTGTGTCATTGGCAATATATGTTTTCGATGTTCTTCATATTGTTTTAGTGCTATTATTCATCGCAACACATCCATTGTATGTGGTGAAACACGAGATTTTGTCAACCAACAATTATGGGCCAATTCTTTAACATTTTTTGCAAGTACTGATTCATCTTTGAAAAAAGTATTATGCATATTCTTAGTTCGATATCTTATATAATGATTAGCTTATTTCTTCCCAAATTTGTCAATATCAACATTTTCTAATATTTCATCATCAATGTTGATAGATTCTCCTGCATATTTCAATTTAAAGTTCATATTAAAAAACAAAACCTGAACATAAATTCACTAAACTATATATAAGTGTTCATCTTGTATTATCTAAATTTATGTACATACCTATAGGTGATTCGTCTTCTGCTTCAATTTTGGTTTCAACGTCTTCTGCTTCAATTTCGGTTTCAATGACTTCATCGATGTTATGAGACAAATCTATTTATGTTTTTTGAAAAACATCAAATCATAATTACAATCAAGTATATTAAACAATATTTTAAATTTGAATTCTATACTTTTAATATAGACAATATGTGCATGCATACTTGGTTGGACTTCTTCTTGTTGAAAATCTCTATTTACATTATCATTGTTTCTTTCTTCAATATTTGCATGTTCTCGTTTATTTCTCCAATAATGCTCTTTCCTTTGATCAGTATGGTGAGTTTCATCTCAAGTGCGATCAAATTTTCTCTTGCGCAAACTTATGTTTCCCATCAGTATAGTTATCTATAAAAGTTATGTTCAACAAAAACTTCACCTCGAAAAAATGCTCAACATTTATCTTTCAACATATATATTATTATTCCAATAAAAACTTGAACAAACATCAATTACCTTATTCAAAAAAAACGAAAAAGATGATTTGAAACTTTGTTTAGGTGCTCTAGAAAACTATCAAACAAGCGATGAATTGTGTTAAATGTGTTCAACCGAAAGCGTATTTATACGATTTGCCTCTAAATGAAATGATACGATGTGTCTTTTCATTGTTTGCAGCCGACAAAATTCGTTCAACCATCTTTCGGCCAAAAAAAGGCTTTTTGGGCCAAAAATCTTGGAAACTGTTTAATTTTGACGGTTTTCGTTAGAATTTAGTTTTTCGGTCGAAAGATTCTTTCGGCTGAAAACTAGAAATTGGGAATGTATGCAGAAACCGGAGAATTCCCTCAAGCTTACCTAAACTTTGGAGGTTGCAGACTCCTACAAATACTCAGAATTTGGTTTTGAAAATGACACCAACATTTGCAAAATTGAATATACTTTCAATTCCTATAATTTGTTTTCATTTTCATTATTTTTATCTATTTTTATTTAATATTTTAAAAAAATTATTGCATAAAATTTTTCAGGTGACATTATTATTCAGTGAAATGAAATATCCATATCTCTAAAAATACATAGTGAAAAATTTAGAAAAAATTATATTCATAATCCTTAAACTGTTCTTTTTAAAAGGGTATTTTTATATTTTACTTTTAAGTTAAAATTAAGATAGATACAAGGTGGGGGGGAATCTGTTTAAAATCTGCAACGTTTTCAGCTTGGTCAACTTCAAAAAATTCTAGAAATTATAATATTCATCCGTTAGATTCAAAATTATAGTCATAATAAAATAGAGTCTATATAGATTGTTGCAGTATATTTCATTTGTTAAAAACAAAAGTTTAATAATAGATACATTGTTGGGGGGGGGGGAATAACTTATTATCATTCCTTTCATGTTTAAGAACATACTGTTAAACAATTGTCAAATTGACATATCAAATATTAATAATAAAAAAATTGAAAAATAGTCATTGGAAAGCTAACAAAATTCTTCACAAGTTTTGTTTTTACTGTAAAGTGAAATTCTAAATAAAAAAAATACCTTTGTATGTCGGAAGTTGAAGAAATTATGAAAATATAGTTTTTTTCTCATAAAACAAGCAAAATAGGCACCCGTCTTCGTGATTTTACCCATATGAAAAAGAGAAAAGGTGAAATATTTATAAAAGAAGAGAGGGGAAAGGAATTGAGATTTGTATTTGTTCTTTACAAAATTTTGGTTGTGGTTTCTTAGTGGCATCGTTGAACATATTTATTAGGGTCATCACCTAGATTCATGATTATTATATTGGTTATAGTTAGCTAGGCCTAGTCTGTAGGATACATCATGTACATTTTATCTCTTACTTATGAATCAAGGAGATCCATTTGAATAGTCATCTCAAAGTGTACATATAGATATTTTCTAATTGGAGGTTTCCCCATTGAAGAGGCTTATTATTCACTCATTCACTTGTTATAGACATGGAATTACAGAAATTGGTGCTAATTGATGTTCATTGAGTTTTTTGATTCATAACATTTGGTGTCAGTGTAGATAGTCCTTGATTTGGCTCCTTCAAACATATCATTTTACCATTTTTACTCTAACTTTTGTTTTGGGAATTTTTGGGGAGAAATTTTTGAGGTTTAAAGAAGATATAATAAAGTACATTGTGTAAAAATTTCATATCCTAATTCACTATACTTTTGAAATTATAGGTTATGGAAGTTAGAGTTTCTGACTATTCTAGAAACTAGTATGAAATATGTGTTTTTGGTAAGGGTCATTGGTCTTGAGGGGAGATATGTAGTTTTTTTCCGATGGGACTAAGGATTAATGCAAAGGGACTCTAGTGCCCTTGGGCTTGCGGCTCGGTTAGTCGACGACCCTTTTTCTCCCCCCTTTTTTTCTCAATGTATCATGACGTGTCTCTTTGTCTTGGACGGGGCCTCCAGACGGCTTTTCTCCCGATCCCTTTCCCTTTCTCCTCGGTCTCTAACCTTGTCTTGTATTTACCATGTTGATTGCAGCTACCTTTATTGGAGGCCATAGGTAGCTTCTCTCCATATACAATATTAATGGAAGCTGAGCAATTGGAATTCGAAGAAGATCTCTTAGGCGAGGATGTAATCTTCCCATCAAACTCTGAATTCATTGTTTGTTAGATATTTCATTCCCCTATACCCCCGTGCAATTGATCCTCATCAATCGCCCTTGGTGGAAATATGGAAGGTATGGGAGAGGCTCGAGATCCTCCCCCCTCATTTTTGGTTCTAGAGTTGACTGAGGTTCCCCCTCTTCCCCCTCCTAGACTTTCTTCGTCCTCAGTTTCTACACAACCCTCCCTTTATCCCCCTCCCATGTCCCCAGTGGTATCTCCTATCCGTTCTTCCTCGGTGCCTCAGTTGTTACCTCCCTCCCTCTATTCGCGAGAACCCTTGGTTTCTATATCTCAAGAATCGAGCGATAA
This sequence comes from Picea engelmannii, assembly GCA_009831015.1. Classification (NCBI taxonomy): domain Eukaryota; kingdom Viridiplantae; phylum Streptophyta; class Pinopsida; order Pinales; family Pinaceae; genus Picea; species Picea engelmannii. The sequence continues at coordinate 4,157 of ML781382.1, read as the reverse complement.
ATCCTCTTTGCACGTGTGTATTAGAGCTTGACGCATTAAGTTTGCAATGGTAGTCGAGAAAGATGTATCTTTAGAAGATGTCCCCTTATCTATGGTAAAACCCTAGTGGGTAGATCTTGCAATAAGATTGTTCGATCTCTCACACTCTTTCAATGGGTTCAGGAATTGTTCGATCTCTCACACTCTCACAATGGGTTCAGGAATCTTTGAAAATGGAGCTAGGTTATGCCCNTCTATGGTAAAACCCTAGTGGGTAGATCTTGCAATAAGATTGTTCGATCTCTCACACTCTTTCAATGGGTTCAGGAATTGTTCGATCTCTCACACTCTCACAATGGGTTCAGGAATCTTTGAAAATGGAGCTAGGTTATGCCCAACCTTTCATAGTTTACCTAGAGGATGGATATGTTTCAAGTTCACTTTTGAGGGTGGCGTGGAGAAAATTATGCACAAGAACTGGTGATGGGGCCCCTCTAGCCTCTCTCCACAAAAATGGGACATAAGCTTCAACCCCCTTCATGCTCTAGTATATGTAATCCATTTGTGGGCCATTTTTCTTGAGTTGCCGCTCCAAGTTGGAACGAAGCCCTTCTTCCTGCTATAGGTGATAAATTGGTACATTATGTGGGTTGAACTCCTCATGGGAATCCAACCCAGATCGACTGTGGGCCTGGATTCTAGTTGAAGTTGACATACACAACATTTTGTTGGAAGAACTGGACCTAGTTATGGGTGATCACAAATGGGTTCAAAAAATTGACTATTGGAAATTGTTGTTATGTTGCTATTCATGCCATGAAGTGGTCCATTTCCAGACCGTTGCAGTAGGCCGCTCCCCCATCTGGAAAAGGTTAAAATATATGGGTAAAAAAAGTTGGACATGCACCTCTAGAGGTGGAATGACTTAGTCTAATTTCTAAAGATTCATCTAAACCTTTGTTTTTTACACGCGACATCGATGGCTCTGGGCCAAATGAAGCTCCAGAAAAAAAGGGTGCCATATGCTTTGCAAAACGATGTAGGTATGTTTCCTTGTGGTTCTAAACCTCGATATCCCCCCTCTCCTTCCTATGAGGTTGAGCCCCCATCTTCTGTCCCTGTGTCCATTCTGGGTTCCCTCAGTGGAGTCTCGACTCTCTATGTCCCCCCTCTCCCTTCTCCCTCTAACATCCCCTCTTCCCCTCACCTTGCCCCTTCCCCCGGAGTGCCCCCCCCATCTTATCCCTTCCCATTCTTGTCCCCCCCTCATTCTCCCCCTTGCCCCTTCTCGACGTAGCCCTCGGTCTTCTAATTCCTCAGCGTCTTTGGAAGTCTCTCCTCCCTTCTTCATTCGAAGGATTCCTAAAAAGGAGAACGAGTATTCTCTCAGGTCCAAAAACAAGTAGGAGGACTCTTCCGTGGGTGGTCTTGCTCTGGATGCTCCCACCCATAATCCGGTAGGACATAAGTCCCACCTCCTCAGAGCATGACAAAAGGAAACGCGAGATATTAAGAAAGGCACTCAGTCAACTTTTGTGAGGGCCCTTGGAGCACACAATTCCCCCAAGAGGCCACCCCCATGAAAATCCTTTCCTTCAACGCCAGAGGTGTAGGGGGCACCCGCAAAAAAATAACCCTCAAACAACTTTAGAGCCTCTGTCCAGATGTGATTTTAATTCAAGAAACAATGGTTGACAGTTTAAGAGCTAGGTTTTTTTTTAGCCCTGGTTGAAGTCTTGGTCTTTCTCCACTTTGGATATAGATGAACAATCAAGAGGATTGATTACATGATGGAGCTCTTCATACAATGCTCTCTTTGGATGTAGATGGACAATCAAGCGGATTACTTACATGATGGAGCTCTTCATACAACGCTCTCTCAGTGTCTTTGCACAACTCTGTTATTTCCAATCAGTTGGAGGATAAAACAACCGATCTCAGTGTTGTAATCGTCAACGTATGTGGCCCATACGTGAATCAAGAATTATTCTAGGAGGACTTAGCGGAATCGAAGGTTATAGACAATCCTCTAACTCTAGTTGGTGGAGATTTCAATTTGACCCTGTCCCCCAAAGAAATATGGGGTGTAACTGCTTGACCTGACAATCTCAGTAGTTTTTTTACGTCCTTATTTGAGAAGCTAAAGCCGGTTGACCTGGAACCTGTCAAGTAATTCCCCAGGTGGAGGAACTTTCGTTTGGGGGACACGACAATTGGAAAATGCCTTGATTTTTTTTTGGTGTCAAAGGATCTTCTATCCAGTCCTTTTCTCTTCAAATCCTGGGTTTCTTCTAGTGGCCTTTCCGACCACCGCCCAATCATTTTCCAAATGGATTTGGGCTTGGCCAAGCCGCTAACCCCTTTCTAAGTTCAATCCAATATGGGTTCAGGATGAGGACTTTATGTAACTCATTAAGGAAAAGTGGATCCCTCTCTTGGAGGGGTCACCTTCTTCCTATATGCACCAGTTTGCGGAGAACATAACATGCTTAAAACAAGCAATGAAAGGTTGGAACAAGAAGTTTAAAGAGAAAATGCAGGCCGAATTAAAAGAAGTGGAAGCAACCATCGGAGAAATTTTTTCAAAGGGTTCGACTGGATCGCTCGTGGAAGTAGACTCCACACGTCTACATGATTTGGTGTTTAGAAAGTGGTTGTACTCAACTATTGTTAGTACTCAAGAGTGGTTGTAATCAATTGATACTAATATATAGAGAGTGTGTAAAGTATAGCAGGGCTAAGAGAAGCGAGCTGTGAGGAGACCGAGCACAAAAGGACTCTCAAAGTTTCCTCCATTATTTAATTACATATTTACTCTGAGAAGGATGCTATCGAATTAAGTCTATTTCACCTTGAAATAAGGTAGTGATTAAAAAAGAATCTATCTCACCATGAAAATTAAGCTAATAATAAATGGAGATGCGGGGTATCGATCCCCGTACCTCTCGCATGCTAAGCGAGCGCTCTACCATCTGAACTACATCCCCATTACATTTGCTACCATCGTGATGTTTAAATGTGTGTTGTTCGCAAAATTAATGGTATATGGGAAGGAAAGAGGTATTCGCTATTGTCGGGGATCAAACCGAAGTTCCAGCATCAAAAAGCTGGAAACAGTAAGACAAAATGCTTGCGCCCACCGTGGGGCTCGAACCCACGACCACAAGGTTAAGAGCCTTGCGCTCTACCAACTGAGCTAGACGGGCTCCATGTAAAATAGTGGTGCTCAAAATACTGGGTTGATGATTTAGGAAAGGACTTTACACATCTTCCTTCTTTCACAGATTCTCTAGGATCCCACCCACACAAATTTGAATTCGCTTTCTTTCTTAACCTGAATACATTTGGTGCCCCTAAAGGACTACCCAGCGCACAGTATTCACACCTGTCACGCGGGTGACCCGGGTTGATCCCTGGCAACTGCGATACCTCTTTCCTTCCCCTCTACGCAGACCACACACATTTAAACATCACCATTTTGTGTCGATTGATGATTGATGATTGCTCAGTAAATATGTTCATTGTTGTTGAATTTTAACCCGTCAAGTAAGAAATAAAAATAAAAACTACCGTGGATCAAGCTTTTAATCGTTAGTCGTCAAAGAGTTATTAATAGATTTTGACGCTGAGACCGTTGCATATGATATCACAATCGTACTCGTATATTTGTATTTAATAGTATTTTCAAATTAATCATTTATGATACGTTTTGCAACCTAGTATATTAAGTTGATTAACTTTTCATCAAAGTAGTTATAGTATAGTGGTAACCGTTTTCGCCTATCAGGCGAGTGACCCGGGTTCGATCCCTGCCAGCGGCAGAAACTCTGTAAGTTTTATTGTAATTTAAATCTATTGTATGTAGAAAATTATATATATGTCTGCATGCATATTAAGTTCTACATTGGAAAATTTATTGTGAACCCCAGACTCATGTTTTGACAATAGCCTTTCAAAATGAACTGTGACTTTGTCTCCTTCAAATTTGATCTACAATCACTTGTTTTTAAGTTCTACATTGGAAAATTTATTGGGCAAGAAGTTAAATTCCAAAAATAAATTTAATTTACATTATAAATTATGGTAATGAAGATAAGCTAAAATTTCACATTTTACTTGAATAATTTCAAAAAGTATATTTTAATTTAAATAATTTCAAAAGCTATAATTTTAATGAT
>ML781381.1:932857-945870 GCA_009831015.1 Picea engelmannii | reverse complement strand
TGTATGATCTCGTTTAGTCTTGGTTCACAATAAAAGTTTCAGAGTTAAATTTTATCTCTTCCTTCTATTAATTAGTTTTTGTTTCAAGGATATTATTTGATGAGTCATATGTTCTTAGTGGAATTATTTCTTCAGTAATCTAAATCCTTGGATTGTTTTGATTGATTATTTCCATACGTCATCCTCAACACAAATTTCTTCAAACTCCTTAGTTTATTTCTTTTTTTCGTTAGATAACTACAAAATTCTAAAACAATGAAAATAATGGAAAGAAAAAAATAAACAACTTTTTAATCCCATCAAACGGTTGTTAGACCATTAACCTGGAATATTAATCCATACCAAGTAGAGAGGAGTCTAATTGGGCATCATCCTCCAGTTTAATCCCTACTTTTGAACATTTTTAATCAAGAACCCTTAACAAGTTCCACTATTCATCTATAAATTAAACCCTTGAGGTCACAACATTCATCAACATTCCAAAGTAAGGTTTTTTAACTGGAATTTTTCCATAGAGATTAGGCAAGTTTTCTATTGTCTAACTACCATTGAGAGTTACATCATTTTTGTACTAATATTGGAGTCAGAACACACAAGGAAGTCAAGGACCCATCCCAAGGAGAGGCTTTAGATCCCACCTAGATACATCAAGCTTTATTCCCATGTATTGTGAGTCATATTTCCATTGGATTAATATATTAATGATCATTATTTCATTATATCTTTTGTTATGGATCTTATATGTTGTTGGTGAAAAATTGGAGACCAAGGTTCCCAGTGGTTACCAACAAGGATACCACTGTATTCTATTCACACTGGCATATTCAACCTTCTGCAAGGGAAGGGGGTCTCACTCGAAGAACTATCGAGACTTGTGTGAATAAAGTGACTTAAACAGGAAACACCATCAATTCCAATGCATTACAGTATAATTCCATACTTAACTGTAAATATAACATAGCATTATACACCTTAAACTAGTAAAAGAATTGAACAGTCTGTGTTGCATAGCATTAAGGTAAACACATACATGAAAGAAGCTTGTTTAAATAGTAATACAACTAGAAATTACGTAGAACAAGACATTGTGCAGGAAAGAAACCATACATTCATCCACATAATGAAAAAATTTGGTTGCCCAAATAGTCCAACATATATTATCTTATCACAAGCTTATCATACATGGAGTTATTCCCTTTGGATCAAGACTTATACAATTGAGTCGGTGATGAGATATCCAACCTCGACTCTCTAACTTTTGTGTAGTTGTAGTTCTTTATCAACTCTCCTTTACAGTGGCTTATCACAGTAAACAGGTAGCAAAAACTCAATGATCAAACATGAGAATGACTCAATAATTATCAACAACAAAAAAAACCAAAACTAACCAACAACAACAAAATTCCCAGCCCGTTACATAGCTCCATGCTTTATATCTTTTCCACATAACTTTCTTTACTTCTTGATTCTATGGTTGTGCTTTCTTGACTATGTTTCCTTCTGTCATGTGCTTGAATGTTTCGACTCTTTCTGCTACTTTTTCCAGCCGACTCATAATTATTTTCCCTGCTGACACGCTGACATATAGATTTCCTTCACTTGGATCCACTACTAGTGTGCTATATTGTTCTGCAAAATTTTTATACTTACAAAAAACATGGAGGTATTCAAAACGAAGGGCCCAACAGGCCCCAACCACAATCCTTGAATCGTCCTGAGTCAACCTTATGTTGGTTTGTTGTGGTCTCATTCCAACAAAGGGCCCAACTATGGGAAAATGGAAAGGGATTGTTCACGAATATTTTCATAGTGTGCTACCCTATCCTTCCATTTCCTTTCCAAAATCGAGGCACCCACAACAAATTCTTGCACGACATTGACATCATGTACCTCACATTTGGTAGCCAACAGAGCATTTCACTATGTGTCCACTTCAACATTCTGCAGCCTCCCAATAGGCTAGATACAATACCGATTGGCCATCTGCAACTAAATGGAAGAATAGACGAGCTTGGGCTTACCCATGGCTTCCCAAGTTTTCTGTGGTAGTATGTTGATGTCAGACCCCAAATCTAGCATTAAATCATTAAACTCATAGTTGTCGATGTGAGTATTTAGTCTGAATTCCCTTCCATATCTCTATTTCCTTCTATGTATTCTACCTATATTTCTCTATAGAAGATGAGAAACAATCAACTCTTCTGGGTTCTCTTCAGTCTCTAAAGTCCCTTTGAGCTTGTTCTGCAACTCCTTGGTGAGTTTTTTGTTATCCAAAATATCAGAAAATAAGTGGAACCACAGTTTAATAGTCTGTTGGGGTCTCACTGGAGGATATTGCTATGCCACCAAATTTTTGGCAAGTTTAGGTTGAATCCCACGACTTTAATTTGTAGGCATCAGTATGGCAGAATTAGAAATTCATTGGAATATCTCAACAACATCCTTAAAGAATTTTTTTTGCAAAAGGGTGTCATATTTATCATCTTTTGGTACCACCTTGTAGATATTTCTTTGGGTCGAGTTGTCAACATTAGCACCAATCCTTGTTCCTCCCCGAGTAATAATATTAATGTTGGATTCCTTTTCTTCAGGGACAGGTCGGGGCTCTGAATTTATCAAATTAATTCCTCATTGCCTTGCATGATCCTCACACTTCAAAATCAACTCAGGGAAATCCTCAGTGGAATGGGTGTTTTTTCTACAATGGGAACACCAAGTTCATCTCAGAATAGGACAATCTCTAGAGAGATGTCCCTGTTCATCACAATTATAACACCGATTTGGCCCTCTTTTGCCAATTTGTCCACCTCTAAAACCTCTTCCACCTCCATATCCTCCTCCAAATCCTTGAGAAGCTTCATCAACCATGAATGCAGACCGATCTAGTCTGTCCGCAAGACCATCTAGAGCACGAAATTATTTGGTGGTGTGAGTAGGTGACCCACAAAACTTATAGTAGACAGTGTTCGAAATAGGGGTGTATTTTTGTAGGATTGGTAAATGCCAAGTGGGATTCGCATGACCTCTACAAATTTCACAATAGTCATTATTTTGATTACCCTGATGGTTTAGGAAGGAATGGTACTGCACAGGGCCATTAAATGGCATTGTAGTTGTGACTTGCGCAACTCCTCTAGATGGTCATATTGGTGTAGGCGCCATCAGTTGCGGAGTTGGTTCTCCTCCAACTTATGCAGAAGTTAGAGATGAGTCTTGTTCCTCGGTGGTGATTATTTCATCTGGCTTTTTTCTCCTCATATACTCTCTCCAGAAATCTCATCTTTCTCTCCAAACTTCTCATTCAACCATTGGTTGGTCATCCTTCCACGTATCTTTAATTATTTTAACTTCTCTAACTCTCTTTTATGAATCTTCTTGAGGTTGATCTCCGTGTATGACTGATCAATCCTCTCCATCAACTTTCACATATGTTCTCACCACCTTTTTTCAATCATCGTAACCCTTTTCTGATCCCACTTGTCTCTAGCACTCTTCTCACTATGACCCCCTATAATTCAAGAACTTTTGTATCTTAACTCATGGATCCTTGCTTGAATTCCCTGCCCCTCATGTGAAAAGGGTTTTACTCTACCCTTTGAACCAAAGGAAATGCTAGCATTCCCTCTTTCACCAGCAATATCTTCATCCATAGTGGGATTTCTCTCAATAATCTCCCTCGGGCTCCCTTGTAAAATACTTCTTCTACCTTTGAGAATGAATGGTGGTTTTATGCGAAAAATTCAATGATGTATGGACTTCTAGGGTAGTTTAGAACCAGAATTCCACAGCTCGAAAAATCTGGTGATCCAACTTGTGAAGAGAGACTAGCCACTCTATAGTCCAAATAAATATCTTCTTGACACAATCTTTAAATTCTGGTGCTTCTAGTAGCCGGTCGAGCCACTAGTAAACCTCTTATGGGAATTAGATCCAGAATATTTATTACTGATCATTGGCTAGTTCAGAATAAAATACCGCGTCCTTCACAACCCTCAAAATGTTTTGTCGTAACTCAATTTCTTGAAATATGAATTCATCACATCTTCATTCCCACCAATTTTCAACATCAGACTTAAAAAGGTGATGTTGCATACTCTAAGAAACTCGCTTAGAAGTCAGATTCCCGACAACAGAACCATTTGTTGACACAAAATTGGAGACCGTGGTTCTCGGAGGTTACTAACAACGGTACCATCATAGTCTAGTCACCCTGGCATATTCAACATTCCACAAGGGAAAGATCTCTCACTTGAAGCGCTACCAAGACTTATGTGAATACAATGAGTTAAAGAGGACACACCATTAAGTCCAATGCATTACAATACAATTATGTACTTAAATGTAAAGGTATCATAAGATTAAACGTCTTAAACCAGCGAAAGCATTGAACAATTTGTGTTGCGTAACATTAAGGTAAATACATACATCAAAGAATGTTGTTTAAATAGTAATGCAACTAGAAATTATGCATAACTGGACATATTGCGCAAGAAAGAAACCATACATTCATCCACATAATGACAAATTTTGGGTGCCCAAAAAATCCATCATATATTATCTTATCACAAGCTTATCATACATGGAGGTAGTCCCTTCAGATCAATACTTATACAATTGAGTCAGTAATGAGATATTCGACCTCGACTCTCAAACTTCTATGTAGTTGCAATTCATGCTCATCTCTCCTTTACAATGGCTTATCGTAGTAAACAAGTATAAAAACCTCAATGATCAAATAGGAGAACAACTTAATAATGCTCAACAACAACAAAAACCCACAACCTGACACATAGACCCATGCTTTATAGATTGTTCACATAACTTTCTTTGTTTCTTGATTATGTCATTGTGATCTCTTGATTATGTTTCCTTCTAGCATGTGCTCAAAGGTTATGGATCTTTCCGTTTCTTTTCCCAGCTGACTCATAACTATTTTCCCTGTTGGCACGCTGAGACATATATTTCCACAACTTGGATCCACTACTGATGTGCTATATTATTCTGCAAAATGTTTATACTTCCACAAAAATTGGCGTTCTTCAAAACGAAGGGTCCAATAGATGCTAGTGAATGAATTCATGATTTTATTACTTGCATCCCTTTCTCTCATAAGATAGTTTAATATGGTGTTGCATGCATGAGTCCTTTGTTTTCTTTTATTTTCATTTTTTTGTGTCTCTAAGACGACAACCACTTAGAGTAGGGTTTTTGGCACACTCTTGTGATAAAAACCTGCCAACAATTGATCTCAAATAATGGTCTAGATTTGGGGAAACACTTAACTTGACGTTTTATATGACTCAATTTCTATATGGTTATTTTGTCACTTAATGAAAATGGCTATATTTTTAGGTTGGTATGTGAATAGTAAACTTTCAGATCTTTTGATTACTTTAAATAGGGAAACAAACATTGCCATAAAAGTAAACTTCCATATATCGTCTTATCTTATTCAATGTTCTCAATGCCTAATTATTCATTCATTTATATGCATGAACAAAACAAAATTAATTCAATTATGTTAATGACATTTGTATAATTCTTTCTCATAATTATTATAATTTAATATTACATACATCCACACATTAAAGTGCTAAACATAAGAACTACTTAATACTTCTTTCACAATAATTGTTATAGTCCACATCATACATCATAATGTTATATGCATGAACAAAACAAAAATAATTTAATTATGTTAATAACATTTGTATAATTTTTTCTCTTCATTATTATAACTTAATATTACATGCATCCACATGGAAGTGCTAAGCATAACAGCTACTTAGTACTTCTTTCACAATAATTATTATAGTCCACATCATAATAAAAAGACAATACAAGTGTTTAATAATGTTAACATAATAGGATCCACTAAAGTGTTTAATATTGTTAGTTTATAAAAAATAAATATATAAAAAATAACTACAAAGACACAAACAATATAATAAGTTATACAAATAATAAATTATACTAAAATCAATGATACATTAATAAACTTTTGGAGAAAACAATGAGATCAATACACTATAACAACTTTGCATCACTAACTCTATTAAGTTGCTACACTAACTCTATTAATAAATGTAAACTCAAAGATCCTAATAAAAAATTATATAACTCAAAGTCTAATTCAAATGAATAAAAATTTTAATCAATCAAAAAAAAGATAATATATAATTTTGTGATCTAATCAAAACAATTAGAATACTATATAATTTTCATTATTTTTGTAGAATTATGAATCCATTGTTTATAATAATTTTATTCTCATCATTTTTGTAAAATTGATGAATCTATTATTTATAATAAATTTTAATTAAGTTAAAATAAAATATATTAATAATAATAATAATCTATTTTTAAGGTCATAGCTAAGTCACACCAAATTGATGTATGAGATTTCTTTATTTGTGAGATAAGGATCTCCCTTCACCAAAAAATTTGATCTATCAAAATATACATACCCTACTTTCTTTTAAATTTGACCTTATAACCTCTAAAATAGTTTAATTATTGATTTAAAAAAATATATAAAAATATTAAATATAAAAATAAAAATAATAATATTAAAAATATATAACTTTATTACCAACGTAGACGTCTATAAAATAAAGACAATCAAAGAGTACTTTTGATTTGAATAAAGATTCCGAGCTTATGAAAGAATCTGTTCACAATCTCTACTGCCTTTAATTTCTGGTGATTTCACTTTCAAAGCACTAAAATCCAAATTAAAGAGTTGTTTTCCAAATTGACCAAGCGGCATTTGTAGCGAATTCTAATACGAAGTCTAATTTGTGGCGAATAATGAAACTTTGTTTTGGTGGAATTATTTATTTATTTTTAATTGTTGTAAATATGTTAAGATGGTGTCTGTATATATTTTGTGGACAAAGTTTGATCTATTTAATGAGTTTTTATTAAATATATTATTGAATTTCATGTATTTAGCATAGTTGCATTTATATCTATACTATTATTGAATATATCATTAAACATAATTTTAATATATATAAGAATATGTTTAATAGTGGTTAATATATATTTATGTTTCAAATTTCTAGTAAATTTATCACGAGATATAAAATCTTTACAATATCACAAAGGAGTGGGTTAATTCTGAAGTAACATTTCCTTTCAGTTATTTTTTAGGCAGGTTTTTTGCTGCAGGTTTTTAAATTTTTAGTCAATCCAGAACTTTGATAGATTTTTTGAGCATTTGAGTTGGTTTAAAATGGGGTGAAACCAATGAGGTAAGGTTCTAAAATGCATGGAACTTTGATCCATCCAAAACTCAGACTACTCTTGAAAATCTGACAGAATTCAAACCCATTTTTTTACCTATAAAACTGGTCTGTTTGCTCCCTAATTAGCCTACTCCTTTTGTGTGAAAAAATATAAAATATCCACCCATACAATTTAAACAATAAGAATAAATTGAAATTTCACTCCTACTTTAAAAAAAAAAAAAATCACTCATATTTTATATATCACCTGATTATACTTAAAACATTTAGGCAACGTACTTTTTATCTACATCTTCGTTGACTCTTCTCAACCACACAGAACTTAGTCCATCATCAACATGCGAACCTGGTGGTGGATTCAGCGCAGCAATTAACCAGTTTTTCCAACACTTTCTTCACAAATTGTGCACCCACGAGGGCCACAGTTAAATTGAAGGGCAACATGGATGAACACTGAAAATATTTATGCTTGGTTTTTCTGATTTTTTTCATTTTAATAACCCATGCTCCAAACCATATGGACAAATTCAGAAATCCAAGATGATGATTTAGTCATATAAATATGGAAACTAAGTCATAGGGTGAAAATATTTATGCTTGGTTTTTCTGATTTTTTTCATTTTAATAACCCATGCTCCAAACCATATGGACAAATTCAGAAATCCAAGATGATGATTTAGTCATATAAATATGGAAACTAAGTCATAGGGTTTACTGAACCTAAAGCTTTAGGTTTGAAATCCTAGGAACCTCAAGATTTGCCAAACCTAATGCCAAACTTGAACTAACTAGAATACCGAATTTCGAACCTCAATATTTGCCAAACCTAATGCTCAACTTGAACTAAATCAAATACTGTCCGAATTCGAACCCTGAATTCGAATCTCAGGAGGAATTTGAGAGAATATTATTTTTCAGGAGGAATTTGAGAGAATTTTATTGAGGTTTGAGATAAGGTTTCATGAGAAAATTTTGCCAAACTTAATGCTGAACTTAACTAAATCAAATATTATCCGAATTCGAATCTCAGGAGGAATTTGAGAGAATTTTATTGAAGTTTGGGATGAGGTTTGATGAGAAAATTTTGCCAAACCTAATGCTGAACTTGAACTAAATCAAAATCAAATACTGTCCGAATTCGAACCCTGAATTCGAACCTCAGGAGGAATTTTAGAAAATTTTATTAAATCAAAATCAAATACTGCCCGAATTCGAACCCTGAATTCGAACCTCAGGAAGAATTTTAGAAAATTTTATTAAAGTTAAGTTTGGGATGAGGTTTCAACAAAATTTTATTGAGATTTGGGATGAGGTCTCATGATTCAATATGTATATCTGAACCTAAAGCCAAACCTTATCGGAACCTTATTGAAAAATATGACTGAGGGAGTCCAATCTGATCTGATGAAGATAAAAACATTCGCATAGGCATACATACAGTAATTTACAGGTTCTTCAGTTCATAATATCCCAGTGGCCATCATATTTTCTAAAGAATTAGCACGATCTTTTCCAATCAAAGCTTTGGATAAATATTTGAAATCATATTTGATCTTCATTCATAACAGATGAAGAAAAAACCAGAAGACGTCCAAACAGAAATTTTAATAACATATCAGAGCGGAGTGTTTAATAAAATATTAAGAAGGCGGTACAAAGGTGTAGCGTAGAGACAAACATAGAATAACAAACAAGCTAAACTCACAAGACATGAATTTTAATAGTTCACCCTGCTGAGGGGATCTGCGTGACACATTCAACTGAGTTATTATTCAAGTGCAGACCCCCTCAGCAACAACAATACTTATTTTCTATCTATAATAAGTAGCAAGTCTTTTATGTCYTCCATGATCAGTTTTTGCAGGTGCAAGGGTTGCAGGTGCAGCTTGGTCCGCATTTGCAGTCGTTCTCTGCACTCACAGTTTCCATCTCGTACTCGAAGCTGCAGAAACAAAATTAAAAAACCAGGTTAAAATTATGAATTCAGTGGTACAACCAAAGCATAGAATTAGGCGTTTCAATCTGAAACACATGATAGCCAAAACCCACCTCATGTTGTTGCTGGTTTCAACGATCTCCACCCCAAAGGAGTTGCCCTTCTTGCTGCCATCATTAATAGCAGTAGCACACACACGAAGAAATGTTAGCCATGAAAAACTAAAACATTCAAATTACGATCAGGAGACAAAACTATAAAATTGAATAAGGATAAGAAAAGAGAGGAGAAAAGTTGAAATAAAAAGTACTTACGTGCACTGGCTTTTGTCAGCACAGTCACAGTTTCCACAGCCAGAAGACATATTTGCAGATTGTTAACAAACACAAGAAACTGATTCAAATGTTGGCGAAATTTCAAGAGACAGAATACGCTTTGATAGATTGAGAAGGGCAGTATTGCATGGCATTTATAGATGGCTGAAGGGGGGGTCCATAGAACCGCCATGAGAATACACACAATAATGAAAGCAACACGTGTCACTGGAACCCAGGGTAGAAATTTCAAAACGAAATCGGTTTAGAAAACTCCTTTATCCGTTTTCATAGTTTAATGAAGAATGTAGATGGTTATTGTGAATTTTTAACCAGGTCAATCACCCTGCAAAAGACAATTTCCTCGTCAAAAATCACCTCGCAAAGGCAATTTCCTCGCCAAATTCCATTTCCCCGTCAAATTCCATTCCTGCTCGGGGCAATTTCCTGTCAAATTCCATTCCTTCTAGGGGCAATTTCCTGTCAAATTCCATCCCTGCTCGGGGCAATTTCCAGTCGAATTCCATCCCTGCTCGGGGCAATTTCCTGTCGAATTCCATCCCTGCTGGCCCATTTCCTGTCAAATTCCAACCCTGCTGGAAACTCTTCGAAGTGGGTCAGGCATTGAGTGCAGAGCACAGGCTGCCACGAGAAAGCCCGAAAGCATCTCAATAATGGATGTTTGAAGGTTGAAATTAGCTACGATCCAAACAACCCTTGTCCACATTCAATCGTAGAGTGCGATTCTTTTGTGGGATTGCTCATTTTTATACGGAACTGTCTGGATCATCCATTTCTAATCGTCCACAGTTCCCCCACTAAAAGTCGGGGAAGAGTTTGTAACTCATCTTCTTGAGTTGGAAAACCTGAAATGTATGATTTATAGCTTCTGATATTAAGATATTGTAACGTAACTTAATCTTTATTGGAAAAGATAATTAGAAATTTTATAACTATTTAAATCTATTAAAGTGTATAATTTTATTGTGGGCGATATAAATTTACACAAATCACTATTTTTTGTTGTTCAAAATCTATTTTTGAATGTAAAAATGAATTCAACATGCTGAAAAACTCCCAGGACACTCAGATTCTAGAGAAATAATCACTCAAATCTACTAACTCAACAATTTCTTGATTAGATTGTGACAACACATATTACATTTAAAGATCTATTCTGTATGTTTGGAAAGCTTTGACATCTCTCCTCAGTAAATATGGATTCTCCTCAGTAAATATGGATGCTAGTGAAGTGTTCTATAAGACTTGTATTCATTTTTCTAATTTGGCTAAGCAATAAAAATGATTATTACTCTCATTTATATTAATCTCTCTTGCTGTGTGATATTTTTATTTTTATTCATGAATTCTATTTGCAAACCTGAAATCCAACTTTAAAAAAAAAAAAAAAAAATATTATATATAATTTTTATATAAATTTATAAACTTAAAATTTAAAATAATTAAATTTTTTTTAAATTTAATTCATCTCAATACTATTTATCAATACTCAATAAAAATAAATTTATGTTAACTTATTATTTTTAACCGTACACAAAATCTTAACCTTCTCCATAAATTTCAACTAAGCTACTATCATTGAACTAGGAAACTATTTGTGTATTCAATTATTGCACGACTTTGGTCATTATCAATCTTAGGAGTCATTGTTTAGGGTTGCTATTTTGATAGAGTAACCGGGTCTTTCCTTATGTGAAAGCAAAGTTGATTCCAATTAAACGTTATGAGAAATGGTGGCCCTTGGTACAACTTTGTATTTATATTCTTGTTACATAATATACATTTTCCTTACATTAATCTTTATGATTCGTTAATTTATAGAAAAGGGAATCTTTATGATACATTAATCTTTATGATTCGTTAATATTTATAGAAAATGGATTTTCATGAGGGTTGAGTGATTGATTCGTTAATTTATAGAAAATGGATTTTCATGAGGGTTGAGTGATTGAAATCTCACATTTATTTTTATTTTTTTTATATTATCATTTTTTTAAACAAGTGTTATTGGTTAAAGATGTATGTAGTTTTTAATCATACATTATACATCTTGAGTGGGCCTAATGGTTAAGAACAAGTGTTTCCTCTTAAGAGGTTACAGGTTCAAAACCAGAGGGGGGTAGGGTATGTATACCTTCGTAGACTTTACCAGTCAAATCGTTGATATTTTAATAAGTTAGATTAACCCAAGAAGCTCAAACTCATAATAATTTCATTAAAGAAGAAAAAGAGAAAACAAAAAACAATAAAAAAATTAAGTTGCTTAATATTATAAGATGGAAAATTTTTGGTACTTTCAAGACAAATTTGAATTCTACAACCAATATTTTCCTAACTATAAGAAGCATCCAAAACAAATAAATTTAAAATGATAATATCCTAGAATGATATATTGAAAATATGTCATTTGGTATATTACACCACAATATGTCACAAATTGATGATTGATTATCATTGATCCCATTGATCCATGGTCCACTAAGTTGATCATCCCACCATCTTGACCTTTTCTTGGGTTTAGGGTTTAGTTGGCCTCCTATCGACTCAAATTACATTATTGAAGATGACTTAACACTCATCTCATATACTTTCCCACTCAGTGATTCACCAAGGTTCACCACCAGTTTCTGATGTTGTAGGTCCATCTTAGCTTGACAATGGTCTTGTGTATTGATTGTCAATCACTTTATCAAAGAACCTACTATCATTCAACTTGTATTGAAATATTTTAGAGATATCTTTCTTGACTCAACCACTTCCATAACATAGTGATATTGCATGTGAATGTGAATAACCTATAGTGTATTTTGGATTTTGTTGCAAGTGTAGTGACACATTGGTTATCATAATTTACCATTATCGATTATGTTTGTTATAAAATCCATTGACCTCTAGTTATTTCTAAATTTTCACTTTTTCTTTATATACTTGTTTCATAACCTTGTACTCAGCCTTAGTAAACTCATCCTATTGATCTCATCCTTTGATCTTGATTCCATCTCTCTTGATAGTTTATTGTGTTTCTAATGAGCTTCAACAATTTCTTACAGTCTAGCTTTTTTACTTTCTTTAGGCTCCACCTCGGTAACTCCCCTAAATCATAAAGGGGTTTAATTTCTCCCTATATTTGTACACATGTATACCTAAATAATAATGTGTGTGGGGGCATGTGCACACAGTTTATGGACAAAGAAGCAGCAATGGGGTGCGAAGGAATGTGTGTGCATGCACACATTCTTAATCCTACAACCTTGATATTCACTAAACCACCACACACACTTTCCAACTCAGATTATTTATGAACGCACACGTGTTCCTAAGAAAAACGTGTTCACAAACGTTCACGCATTCCAAAAAAAATTGAAATGAAAATAACATGTGTGTTCTTTAGTAACATACATGTGTTCCTAAAGCACACTTGCATTATTAGGAATAGGAATGCATGTGTGTTCTTGTTAACAAAATCTCTCTCTCTCTCTCTCTCTCTCTCTC